>JANBQA010000296.1:0-18243 GCA_027576955.1 Dimargaris xerosporica
GCTGTCCCTCTCCTCTATTCCACCCTTTTTATTTTCGCGTGTACTATGAATGGTCGGTTCATTTCTTTACGGTTTTTCCCAAGCAATTTCGTCCATCTACAAGTCCTACGGCCATGTCAGGTATTATCGTAGGCATAGTGTACATTTTATTAGCCATTAGACGACGGATCAAGGACGCTAAAACGCCCATTGTGACTCGGTGCAGGTCGCTGTTCCAATTCCCAAGGGCCTATGCGCCTCTTTCTTTACCCTTTTACCACGGAGGTAATAATAAACCCGCTGCTACGTTGTACTTGGCAGCAGTGCTCATGAACCATGTGTCCAAGCGACCCTTTCGCCAGCGAGATCTGGTTACCGGCGAGCAAAGGGAATCATCTTGTGGGCCAAGCGGAGTATAATTAGCACCAGATACCCTGCGGGCCACCCTTGGCACTGATAGGCGCCCCCCACACTGGCCGATGGTCAGTCTTGGCAACGTATTGCCAACGCGCTGGCATTTTTAGCTAGGTAGCGAGTTTAGAGTTGCTGTCGCTACATACCTGCATACTTGGTTACCCAGGGCCGGTTCAAGGTGTGCACCACCAAATTGCCAATTTCGACACTTTTACTTATTTTTCTGTTGCAACACTAGCCCATTGCCGGCTTCATTTGCCTATAGTTTCTGGGCTCAAATAGCAATTCTACTTCGACCATGGTGCGCCACTTTCCTGCCTTTAACAAATACCGCAACGCCACTGGGACGCCGGCCAAGCGCGAGGTGAGTTGCCAGAGCACATCGTACTTTCGCATGGAGAGAGCGAGCAATCAGCGCAGCTTCATTGCGCCCATGTTCTTATCACTAGTGGCTGCTGGATGATAGCTACCGGGTTAGATTTATCATCGTCTGAGGCCTCGAGGATGCCTCATGGGAGCAGTGGCCACCGGTAGCAGGCAGCAATATCTGCCAAGCACTGGTTGTCACCTGTCGCACACCGCCTATGGAACGCCATTGTGCTGGCCAAGGCCGTCCTTTGTTACTTGGTTCAACTCTGACCAGGCAGGTATATATGTCATTCTGGGCATTGCCATTCCAACTGCCGAACATAGGCCTGGTTTCAAGAGCTGCAGCTCAGCACCTCCTTTTCCAAAGCGAGCAATGGCATCAAGGCCACTTCATCCCACTATGTCGTTAAGCGAGGCGATGGAGGTATGTTGCGATACGAACGTATGGCTGTATCGTTTCTAGGTTTATACGCAGATGGCTATTCGGACGGTGTGTCAGCTCAGCTGCTAAACTAAGTAACCACTACCAGCCTTTATCTTGGAACTATGTGAGATTAGGAAGCAGTCGCCTTAGCTTGTTACCACTTGATCAGCCCGGCCGTGGCACCGGCCACTGCCTAGACCTTTCCGGTCATACCGGTGCACTGACCGACTGGGATGTGTCACCCTTTTACCCTCAGATAATCGGTGCTGGAAGTGATAACGGCGTTATCCAACTGTGGTCGGCCAATGACGCCAATACCTTCGATCCAAGCCAAATGCCAACGACCATTCAGGCCCATGACCAGTCAGTTCAACGGGTGATGTTCCATCCCGTGTGTCGTCAGGTTGTGGCCACCATGGCTGCTAGTTCAGCGATCAAGATATGGGATGCCCAAAGCATTGGTCGAGATGCACCCCAGCCCGCATGGCAGTCACCGCCATCGGATGGTGGTAGCTATATCGATGGCTGCTGGCATGGCGCTGGGTCGTTGCTCCTGGCGATCCATAAGCATACCGCTCTTACTTTATTTGACCCACGCGCTGCCAATTCATCCGGCCTATCCGACCAAACCACGGTTCAAGGGAGCGGAAAGCTGGCACGAGTCATCTGGTTAGGCGAAAAGCCCATGTTTTTGACGACTGGCCTATCCAAGGTAAGTGATGCCGTATTTATACGTTACCTGCCTTGCTACACCATCCTTGGTGCTTTACGGGAATGAATGACAGTAATCAGGTATAGAAATTTGAACAGCAAAAACTGTGCTCCTTTAGTAACGTTTGGCGCTGCCGAGCAACTTCGCTGTTGTAACCCCCTCTAATTTTAAACCGGCGGGGCTGGTATATGGTTGTAATGCCCTGGGGTGGCGTTAATCTTAGATGCGCATGGGAGAAATAGCCATTTGGGATGCACGTAAAGTTCAAGTTCCCGTGCAAACTACGACCCTGGATGCCGCCAGTGGGCTTCCCATACCTCATTACGACCCAGACACGGGCATAGTATATGTGGTCACCCGTGGAGGAACCAAGGCACGCTGGTTCCATATTGGCGATGCCAAACGCGATGCCTTTACCGAATTTGGGTCGCTCACCTTGCCCGCACAATCTAGTGGCGCGACGTTGATACCAAAGACCTCTTTAGACGTCATGCACTGTGAAATTGCTCGGCTGGCACTGCTAGGCAAACCAACCACTGGTTTGGCCAATCCCGTGATTGTTCCGCTGTCATTCCAAGTGCCGCGTCGCTCGTACCTCGATTTCTACCCTGAGCTCTTCCCCGATACCAAGGGCGATGGTAGGTGTATTTGGCAGCAGTTAGTGAGCACCAGATATCCCAGCAGTTTATGTGGCATTGCTCTGTAATCTAGGCCTGTGACCAAGTCTTGCGCACCTATTTGCGTGGTACCATGCTTCCGCGTACAGTATCCATTGGTCAATGCCTAACCTAGAGCGGTTGGGTCCACGTGTGACCTGCATTGAAACTTATGATTGTACGCTCTTTTAATAGAATGTCCGGTAACAGCCGAGGAGTGGTTTCAAGGCGTAGACAAACCCGTGGCCAAAGTTTCGCTGGATCCTGCACGCAAGCCAGCACATTCAAAGCCAACTGTCACTTCAGAGACCAAAACCTATGCTTCACCTACTCACCAATCGATGGAAGCAGCTGCTGTTCCAGTTTCGACTCACAGGCCCAGCAGCCCTGAACCTAAAGCCGCTTTGGCAACAGCTAAACCATCCCGGCCGTTACAATCGCAGCATCAGTCGCAAGTGAGCCAAGAGCCAAGCACACCTAGCTTGTCAACAGCTAAACCTACCCCGAGTACAAATACAACGCCTGACAGCAACTTTTCGACCCCAGCTCCCGCCAAAGTCCCTAAGCCTAAGCTCGTTTTAAAAGCAGGTCCTCGATTCAAGTACCTCGAGGGCAAAACCTACCACCCGAGCCACCACTTTGAGCGCATTCCACCAGTGAGCCTTTCCTTACCAGCCGAGACCCAACTGCTCCAAGCGAGTGCCATTTTCCT
The DNA here is from genome assembly GCA_027576955.1 of Dimargaris xerosporica. Lineage (NCBI taxonomy): Eukaryota > Fungi > Kickxellomycota > Dimargaritomycetes > Dimargaritales > Dimargaritaceae > Dimargaris > Dimargaris xerosporica. The sequence continues at coordinate 3,267 of JANBQA010000296.1, forward strand.
CGCCTATCCTGTGCAAGGCCCTGGTGGGCAGATTGCGGTGATGCGCCGTGACCACCCAGGCCGGTGCCCCACGGATGACAATGCGCCACTCTTTGCTACCCAAGCAGCGGTTACCCTTCTCCAGTTTGACCCGTTTGACCCCAGTTGTTTACTTACTGCCCATACAGACCGCGAGGTTCGTTTTTGGCAGTTGCCAGCAGAAGGCGTTACCAAGGCCACGGCCTTGGCCCCTGTGAACCAGGTGATGATCCCGGGCGATAAATTGGTGCACCTGGCGTTCCATGGGCAGGTACAACATTTGTGGGCCGTAGTCGTATTGGTGGCATTTAACGAATCCGAGGTCCTGCTGATGAATCGTGCTACCGTGATAAAACCGATTGCGCACTTGAAAGAAGTCATCCACCATGTTGCATGGTCACACGATGGTACCAAGCTGGCCGTGACAACGAAACAAAAGAAATTGCGTATTTATAACGCCCAAACGGACCAAGTACTGCAGGTTGGGCCGAGTCACGACAGTGCCAGAGTGTCCAAAGTCTTTTGGACTCACGACGACCAATACCTGGGTTCGGTTGGATTTGGGCTAGGCAGTCAACGCGAACTACTCTTGTATGACCTTCAAAATCTGGCGTCAGGTCCGGTATCCCGCAAGATTATTGACACGTCGCCTAGTGTGCTGACTCCCCACTACGACCCCGACTGTGATTTGCTTTACCTGCAGGACCGCGGGAGCGCCCATGTTCACTGCTACGAACTCCACGAAAAGGCCTTTGCGGAATTGCCGCGTTTCGAAGGGGGCAAACCGCAACAGAGCGTTGCGTTCTTGCCTAAACCATTTAGCAATGTGGCCAAAGTGGAGGTCCAGCGCGCCTACCGCCTAACTTTGGATGCTGTCGAGAGCATCGGGTTCTTTGTTCCCCGAAAACGGGTAAGTAATTTTTGCTCATCTCCTGCGAAAAATGAAAGGATGTAGAGATGATGCAAGGTTTCGGCCGAGTGCACATTTTTCATTAGTTTGGATCATTTTGATGAACTGATTACGGCATGCGGGTGCCAATACTGGGCTGGAGCAATGGGCCATCGGCGTTCAAACGCTACTTGCACATAACACGCCCAGCTGAGGAACACAGCCTCAAAAAGACGAGTACAGGTGATTTGCCCTCACAGCTCTCTAAACTGCTGATTTTTTACCACGATGGCCTATGGCCTGGGCACTAGGTGGAATACTTCCAAGACGATGTGTTCCCTGCAACCCGTGATTTGCGTCCGACCCGGCTTAGCGTGGACGCCTGGCTCAGCGGCGAGTCGACGACGTCAGATTATGTGGACCTGTGCCCAAAGGGAATGATCAAGTGTAAGTTTTTACGGGATAGCTACTGGCTGAGGGAAGGAGGTGGGAACCAATAACTCGTCTATCGTACCTGACTTAGGCATCAGCGAGGGTAAATGGAAACGTTGTATGATTAAGCAATGCTTTCGGTAATTGGGACAAGCATTCCCTACTAACCATTTGGGTAAGGGTTAAGGACTCTTGTGCCATTGCATCGTTACAATTTTTCATTATGCACTACATATGATTGAATGCGTACACCCCTTGGTAACCCATGTAGTGTCTGATGCGCCGCCCGAGGAGCCCAAAAAGGTCGCCCATACAGTGCAGGAGCAAATGGTTTCTGAGGAGACCACCCGTCAAAACGTAAGTTATGGGGTGCGGTATACAAAAAATCCCCTACGGCTCGATGGGTCTACGTGCACATTGGATCCAATCTGCATCGTTGCACCAAGCCATGCCACTTTTCCTTCAACCAGCCGAACCAAGGCAGCCCCTACAACATACCAAAACTTGGTTTAGAGCCATGAGAATGCTTCATTGGCTGTCTAAATACCAGTCGTCACTTCACCAAACAACCTACTCTGTTCGACTACGCTTTTGGGCAAATTGGGTTCTCAGTTTTTGGAAACCATGTTTAGCAAAGCCCGCATCGTGGCCGAAGGTTCGACCAGCGATGCTGAGGATGGCCATCACCAAAGGCAGCAGTCAGCTGACGAAGACCACGAAGTCAGCGAAAGCGAGTGGGTAAGTATAGTGGGCAGTTTGTTTTTAAAATAGGGGTGGGTTCATCGCTGGCATCGTTTGCTGGCATCCTTGTAAAGCGAAATGTAAAAAAGACAGCGAACAAACCATGCTGTACTGCTAACGAATGCTGGTTGACTCTGCCACACGTGTTCCGCCTTTTTTACCTTAGGATGCCTGAGCTCGCCGATAATTTGCGATGGTGGTTGTTTCTCGGCAACAGGGCATTGCCAGATTTTTTTCCACCATCGTACTTTGAGTCTGCTGTGAGCGTGATCCAACAAAGGTGCCATAAATGCATTAGAGAGATGGGAAATTTGGTGCTGACAAGATTGACATCGGTTCCACACCCCTCACCCAATTGCCAAGAGTATCAAAGTGCTGCCACCAATACAAAGTTGGCTGTCAAAGGAAACCCGTGTGAATATTTTTGTGGTTCGGCGTTGAATCGCTGAATGTATTGCAACACGAGTGGTGGAACATGCGCTCCAGGGACCAGCATTCAGTACAAAAATGCTCTGAAAAGTGCAATTACCATGATGAGTTTGAGAGTGGCTCATACACTGCGCTTGCTTGCCGCCAGCAGTTATTGGGCTATTGGCCTGCTTGTTGGGCCGCACTGGCTGCCAGCGGTATTCCCATGCCGTGGGTGGATCCTCTTGGGTGTCCTTGGTATTGGTAAATCCCAGCACGGTGGACACCAGAAAAGGGAGCCCTGGTCACGCTGGTTGGCGATTGGTTGACAGCGCTTGGACCCCAATACCCAATGGTGGACATGCTTGGTGGGTGGTGGTTAAATCATGGCGAAGCTATGAAGGGAAGCCATTGGTTGACCACTTTGTCCTTTTAGTCACCACAACCCACTGGTCCGACAGCCCACAGCGTTGTATGGCCCTTGAGAGGACTTAGTCGAGTGTGCATTTGGGGATGACTGATCATGACCGCCAGACCAGCGGCCACTGAAACCACACATTGACCGTATTCACCACCAGGGATCAGTGTGGAGCAAAAGTGAAGCAGTGTCAAAGGATCACATTGGTTGACTACAGTGCCCAGCATACAGTACACCTGTTGTTTTAACCAAAATCCATCCAGCCTGCTCCTCGGAAAGAGCAGCGGCTATCACAGCTCGGTCGCGATAGCCACATGTACATTAGTTATCACAGTTGGAGACAAATGTATGGCAGCAGTAGGCTTTGCGAGCTCAGCCGGGATGAGGAGAGAGGGCCGATGCCCTGCTAAATGGTTGACATGGACCCCCTGTCAAAACCTCAATGAGCCTAGGGGTCACTAAGACTAGTCCCAACGAACACAACCATTGAATCAATAAAGGGTCACAGGACAACCATTTACAGGACATGTGACCATTGCACCAGTACTCTCTACTGTCTCTGGGGAAGTTGTGCAGAGGGGGTGCAGGCAACAGCCAGTGCCCAAACTAGCGCCCATAAATCATTGCGAGCCGGACTACTTTTCCCCAATTATGCCTTCATTGCTGCTGTTGTACAGGGGCTTTGGGCTAACCCATGCTACCCTTGACCCACTGGCTGATTTTCTCTCTCACCAGTTCTACTAAAGTGGGCTATGGCAAACGAAAAAAGTACATAGGACGTTTTCTAGACATCCGGTTAGTAATCTATATAGGTAGCGGCTTACTTTACGCTGGATATTCAGATTACCCTATTTTGTCCACTTATGGTGGTATTAAACAGCTGGCAAGCGTGAGGGTGGTCGCTTGAGCCACCCGTATATTAAAATGCACATAATATAGGCTGTCCATGCGGCGACGGCCACCGAAACGATCCAGGCTAGTTATTGCTGAAGAGAAATTTTCTGGCCGCGAATATACCAGATTTGTTCGTTGCTGACTCGATGGCTTACCATCACGCTGCGTAAGTTGGATCAAATTTCAATACGTTATAGGGGTGAAAACCCGACAGTCAATGCCTGCGCCAATAACCCTGGTGATATTTAACAAGGGGTTTTGGCGGTGGGACCTGGATGATCCACCATGTCTCCCACGCCCAATGGCCACTCATTGCCAACTGGCCCGCTTGACCTCCAGCAGCTGCACATCCTGGTGTAACTTAGGGCCGGGCCGCCATCCTCTTGTCACTAAATAGTTATTTGAGCACACAGTAGGTCGGCCGAGAGTCAGTATAATTGTGGGGAGGAAGGCTGTGATGTTGGTCTATCAGGGTCCAGTGCCCGCTTTACTGTTGGAAGCCCTTGATGCAGGGACCACTGGGCTATTTGTCGGGAATCACAGGTCATGGCGCTGTTCAAAGTTCGTGCACAGGGGCTAAGTTTGTTTTCTGCGCCGCTGGATCAAAAAATGATAGACCCGGTTCTTGGACGCATTAGGCTACTGTTTCTATGGCCCTGCATAAAATTGCGATTATGCTCAATTATTCCTAGTACCTGATCTGTGCAAGAAAGCGAAAAATGCACGCGCAAATTTTTTCACTGCCCGCCTACTTTACCGTTAGTTGCTTCAGCTGACCGGTGCAAAGGTACAAATGCTTTGGTGACACTTTGCAAGTCAACCGCGCGAGGAATCGAAAGCATGGTCCCACTTAGATGCAAGGGGCCGCCTCCAAGCCAACACCCTGGCGGATTGCAACCACGTTCTGGCCTAATAAAACTTCTGCGACGCAGCCAGACCCCTCCCTATGCCTTTGGTTGGTGAAATCCATGCGGGCGGGTGCCATCGACGTGACCATTGCTCCAACAAGTAAACCAGGAACGAATGGCCACGCGCCAAAGCAACAAGGAAACTTATCAAGCCGCCTGCTGCTCTACAATTTTTTACCCAAATTTGCGCCGGGCAGCCCACCTAGACAAGACAATCCTTATTGCTATTTTAGGATGCCGTTTGGTCCGATCACCTGCGTCGAGTATGGCTCCTTTTTTTGGACCCGTGTTTCCTTGCGCTCCTCACGCCTTTTATTGTAACCAAAGGGGCTACCTGCGAATCCGCGCCAATCTCAATGGCCAGCCTTTTGCAAGTGCTCCCCTCTTTCCACCACCATTACCACCACAAAAAACTTCTGCTCCTGCTACCTACTCGCCCCTCCTGCCTACCCAACGGCTGTGGTCGTCGGAAATAAGCAAAAAAACTTTTTTCGGAATCCCTTGTTGATGAACAATGAAGGTGGTGGCTCACTTGGTTCGTTTGTCGCAACTCTTGAAGCAGTGCTAGTGTTGATGGCGACAAAGGCTAGCGCCGCGCTTCATTAACGTCTCTGCAGGGAGAGGCATAAAGCGATACGGCTGATAAAATAACCAGAGTGCAGCAAGGAAAACGACATGGTCGATTTGCTAGCCGCCGCCCTGGCCTAAGGTCGCTTCAGCCAACCGCGACGCGTCAATCCACCAACACTGGTGCCATAGTTAGAGGATCTGCACCGCGACAGACCCGCCTGACAATAGTATGGTTGGCTAAGGTCCTTTTGAAGCTGACCCGCGGCAACTGTTACTGGGTTAAGTTCTCAGTGATGTCCCTTGTCGCGACGCACACTGGTTAGGTGATGCATTACCACTGCCCTTCAATTGTAATCATAGTTGACCCTGGTGGAACCACAATGCCCCACTGTGCCTATTTGGGGCAGTGGGCCAACTCGCTGGTTCGTTCATATTGAGCCATGGCACAGGAGCGCCGTGGCTCTTCCATTCCCTGTCCTTTGCCGCCACTGCCAACCCACACACTCTGGAAGCCACCAATCACCATGGGCGATAACTGGGCCCTTGCTGCACCTCAATGTTACATCCCCGCCTGGCACTGAGTTGCAGGAATGCGCCGAGGGATGTCCGACGCGCATCCCCACAATGTGCCGTTTGACCGCGCGCAATATAAAGCAAGGACGTCGCCACTCGTACGACGATTGTCTTTTGGTTCTGCTCAAAATTCTCCATTGCTGTCGCCATACTTATTTTCCCGACCTCTAACCTGTTATCGCTTGCTGTCTAAAATCACTTGGAACTAATTTCTGCTCAGCAGCTTGTGTTCGTAATACTATCGAAATTATTTAATGACAGACAGGGTCTAGTAGCACACTTCTCTTGGCTCTGTGCTACCGTTCTCTGCTTGTCTTTTCTGATAGCCTGGCAAACCAGTTATATACTTTAGTTTGGTGGCTGCGCCTTTATATATTTCTAGCTCGCTCAACTCCCCATCTCCAAGGTGCCATTGATATAGGCCACTGGTTTAATTCTGGGGCCGCCCATCAGTCGCCATGGCGTTGGTCGACTTCTTCATCTCCCTCTACGTGTTGGACGCACTGTCCATCCTCTGCAGTTTTGCCTGCATCGCCATTGTACTGTGGGTGTGGTACAAGCAGCCCTCGTCCAAAGAGTCGCCTTCGTTTAATCTCACGCTATGGATTGGGATAGCCGACTTGCCGCTGCGCGTGTGCGATATTCTGAGCAACCCCATGACGTTTATGGGTAACTACCCTTCCAGCCCTCACTTTGGCAAATTCATCATGTGGCTCAACTACTTTAGCAGCTACTGGTTCATCTACCTCAACTGCATGATTACGCTGGATCTGCAGCTGGTATTCTTCCACCGCTTGCCTCGTCAGGCGCGCATTCGCCGCTGGTACCCGCTGTTGGGCACCGCGATTGCCTTTTTCATGGCGTTTTGGTACTTGGTTCTGCCTACCATTATCATTACCCCCGACGGGTTCTTCAATATCGATGACCCTACCGGCCTGGCCAACCGTTTCTCGACCATCTGGACCAACCTCTGCTTTCACGTTGGGATTGTCTACGCGATTATCGTCGTGGTAGCCGTCTGCTTCAAAGTATTCCGCTCCCAGGCCCACCTGCGTCGGTTTGACCAGGGCGAGCACGCCAAGGCCATGTCCAAGGCACTGATCCGTAACACTCGGTTGATTATCGCGTATCCCATCGTGCTCTTTATCGTGTATGTGCCGTACGTGCTCAATTCGTGGTTCTCGAGCTTTTTGACGGGGCCTTTCCCATACTACTGGAACTTGGCGTACACAGTGGTGTACAATGCCCAAGGGATCTTTAGCTTTATCATTTTGCTGTTCCATCCGGTGATGCTGTCTACGTACCGCCAAAACAACTTTGGGTTCAGCTCGCTTTGGTCGCGCGTGTCGCGTCGCCTAGGCACCAGCCCTGGAACCTACCAGTCGTCCATGGGCACTGGCGCTACGTCTGGCCCAACCATGGGATCCTATGGTCATTCGGGGGCCTCTGGTAGCCATGGTACCCACGACCTGCACCCGGCTTCGCCTTACATCAAGACGATGGACATGGGTCCAGGCGTGACAGGGTACTTTGACAACACCTTGGAGGCTGGCGAGTCACACACGATGACCATGCCCCGGTTGAAGGGTTTGGAAGGCATGGAACCCATTGAAGCGGACGCCGTACGCATGGAAAAGGACGAAACACTGGCGTTCCTGGACGATCCGACCTGCCTCTAAGATTTGGGAATGTACATGTGTATTTGTCAGTTGGCTCCACGGCGCTTCGACTCCCATTCTATTACCTGTTACCTGTTTTATTTTGTTTTTACGTATTGGCTGTTGTGCCCCTGGATGGACATTCTATGTGATTTTAATTACTCGTAAATATCTTAATTCGGTCGGTTGGCCTAATATTGAGCTGTACCTTTCTTTGACAGGGACTAAGTTTTGGATGACCCGAAGGCGTGGGCTGGTACCAGGATGTGGGCGTCTGCAATGGTTTGAACTATTGGGTGTTAGAGCCTGGTGTCCGTTTGTAAACCCCATGTGTTTACACGTTCCTTACTTTCTCTTCGGCTTTTCTATATCCATTAAAAAACCACATGCATTCATACTGTTGTCCACTGATGCTCAACCAAAGGTGTTTGATGGAGGAGATGGCGATGGCATGTGATGAAAGCCCAGGCTGGTACTTTAGACCCTGGTAGCTTGTTGCGACAGCAGCACTCACCGAATTCACCATCAGCTAAAGCAGTGCATGCACACATACTGGACCTGGAGTTTAAAGCAACGTGGCTGTTCGTTCTGCCATTGACTGCTTAAAGGACGGTACAGTAGGCCCTGCGACTTGACACGACCAGCCGTTGCCATGGGCCTGGTCCTCGGCTTTTCGCCTCCTTGAGCAATACAACTAAAATCATCACAAGGCCACCTTGTTTACCAAACAAACAAAGACCAGAGGTTCGCATTGTCTCTGGGTACTAAGGAGGCTAGCGGAGGAAGGCGATGGCGATAGGATGGGTGCTTGAACTGCTTTTGCCTGCAGTGTGCCGTGGCTTATTTTTCAATACTAGAACGACCAGATCACAGCTAGCTAGCCCTATTTGGAACCTGGCTCTTTTTAGAAGCCATCGCATCAGTTCGTCGGTGAAAGGTGTATTTTTTGTGTTGGGCGTTGCTGGCTAAAGGATGCCCCATGGCCCAGTTTGAGCCACTATTAACAATGACCGGATTCCGTGCCAGGATGGGTCATGGGTGTCCAAGAAGGCGTCGTACTAGCTATCAAGAATCTGCCTCGATTTAGTGCTATTTGGTGGGCCCGCGGTTATAATCAAATCAGCCCATATCGGCTAATTTGTGAGAGTATATAGTTTTGAAACTAAATTGTTCACTTTGGCTCCTTAGGCCATGGGCACCACAGTGGAAGCCTAGACCGAACAGGCTTCATGGCCTTGGTGTTTACGCCAGCTATGAAAAGCTATAGCTTTGGCACGGGTGCAACTGTGGATGAATCGACCTAGCGCGCTTTACATGATGTAGGTCAGGGACTGCACTTGACATCACATGCGGTGCGAGCCACTTGCCAACTATAGCATCCACAAAATCTCTGGTGGGGGCACAGGTGATGCGTTTCATTTTTTAAACACCATTCGTTTTTTTCTCAGGAAAAGGGATTGGCGCTGAACCAGGTAGCATAATGAAACCCGGGGCCACTCGTTGCATATTTGGGTAGGCCAGTGCCAATGTGCACTGCTCCCAACCTAACTTGTGTCTTCCAGATAGCAACACTGCCCTGGTGATATTGCGATTAGTTTATATTTATGAGAGTATTGGTTTCCCAAAGGCCACGGGTGAACAAATCAAAAGCAATGGAACTTGGGCCTCCAATTCGTGGCGACAATGTATACTATTTTATCCACTGGGATCGGTGGTTCGTTTGCTGTTGAGTGGTGGTCCACTCGGGCTCTGCACCACCTCGTCAGCGCAGGCACTTGTAGACCAAACGGCAAATGTGGCGGTAGCAACAAAGCAGTGCTTCCCATGCCCTTTTTAATTGACCACCTTCATGCCTTTGTGCCCAAGGACCTGGTGACTTGAACCCGACTAACATTTCCTGAGTGGCTTTGTGTGCGGTTTTTTTTCACTCACTTTCTCGGCTTGTTGGGAAGCTGCCCTTGTATGCTTGCAACCAAACTTGCCAGTTGTTGACCGGTGTCAAACGTTGTTCCGCGGTACGCGCCTTCCAAAAACGGGCAATGTGGGATTGAAGACCCACTGGACAACTATTGACCGCTTTCACCCGGTCTGGGAACTACCGTTTTCCGGTTCAGCAATAACGATGCCAAATTCTCTTTGCAAAAATTAGGTTGGCATTGCGGAAGAGACGCGGGGCTGGGGATATGGGTTAACAATCAGTCCATTTCACAATCAATCGCTGCTCGTACAGCCTGGTCAGTATAAAAGTGTCAGCAGTTGCTGCAGTGGAATACGTGTGCTTCAGCTTCTGGTTTACAAACTTATTTCAGTAGACGTGACCTTGCTTCCTTTGCACTTTATTGAGGTTTGAGCATTTAAAACTTTTCTGGGTAGCTGCCGAGCATCTCTACAGTAGTGTTGGGCTGACTCTGTCAACGGGTTTGTATTCCCAAGTGCTGAGGCGCTCAGTTCACCTTGTCAGCCTGGCTGTGCAGCCGCCGTTACTTGACTTGCTGGGTAATTCGGATTCTAGTACCCCTTCATGACTGACAAGACCTCTTGTTAAATTAATTGGCATTCGTGAAGGGATTCCCTGTGGCTGCGTTCCAGCAGTTTGGGCGGACCACCAAATACACCGACTTTTATGCACAATTGTTCTTTGCTGTATGAAGGCAGGTGTCGATAACGCTTTACGTACGCGTTCCTGGGATGGCTTGGTTTGACCTGGCTGGGCTCGACGACCAATTATATACCACCGCTTTGTTTGACGGGCTCTCGGAAGTTTCATCCAGCGTCCAATACGACTGATTGGCCCGCTGTTTTAACCGCTGTACCAGCCACCCATCTCGTGTGTGTGTGTGTTATTACCCAACTGCAATAAGTCATGGCCGAGGTGGATGTGTTCATTACGCTGTATGTGCTGGCAGGGCTATCCATTGTGTGCAGTCTGGCCAGCATGTTCATTGTGCTGTGGGTGTGGCACAAGCAGCCGTCATCAAAGGAGTCACCCTCGTTTAACCTTACGTTGTGGATTGCCCTGGCCGACCTGCCTCTGCGGGTCAACGACGTTCTAAGCAACCCCATGACGTTTCAGGGAGATTACCCTTCCGAGGCCAGCTTTGCGCGGTTTGTGATGTGGCTGAATTTCTTTAGCAGCTATTGGTATATTTATCTCAACTGCATGATCACGCTGGACCTGCAGCTGGTATTCTTCCACCGCTTGCCTCGTCAGGCACGCATTCGCCGCTGGTATCCGCTGTTGGGCACCGCAATTGCGTTCTTGCTGGCGTTTTGGTACTTGCTTTTGCCTAATCCCCGGGTCACCCCCAATGGCATGCTGGTGGTGGGCGAACCAGGAACGTTTGCTCCACGATTCGTCATCGTGTGGAGCAATATTTGGATGCACGTTGGGATCGCTTACTCCTTGGTTGTGGTCATTGCCGTGTGCATCAAGGTATTTCGTTCCCAATCCCGATTACGCCGGTTTAACCAAAATGAGCCGCCGTCAGCAGCGTCTCGGGCCCTGATCCGCAATACCCGATTGATTTTGGCGTATCCAGCGGTGCTTTTCATTGTTTACGTGCCGTACGTCCTGAACACGTGGTTCTCCAGCTACCTGACCGGCTCTTTTCCTTATTATTGGAACATTGCCTACTCGATTATTTACGCGTCGCAGGGCATTTTCAACTTTATCATTCTGTTGTTCCACCCAGTGATGCTGTCGACCTACCGCCAAAACACCTTTGGGTTCAGCTCGCTGTGGTCTCGGTTTGCCTCGTATCGATGGGGAATGCGCTCGGATCCCAATATGACCACTGCCCACTCGTTCAGTGGGAGCCAGGCTCCCCTGACGCACAACGCCGCGTCCAGTAACTCAGCCAACACCGTGCCGCTAATTCACACCATGGATATGGGGCCAGGGGTCACCGGGTACTTTGATGACGCGCTTAACGTCAGTGCAGCCAATACTGTTCCTGACCATAAGCTGAGAGGGTTGGAGTGCCTGGAACCACTTAGCACCAATACACGGGATCCCGAAAAGGGTGGCCTGGACGCCGACCTTGAGGACCACACTTGGCTGTAGCGCATATAGTCCTATTCTATTTAGTGTACCTGCCCAATGACCCGGCTCTACTTTAGGGGCCTGTTTCGTTTCTTTCGCTTTATATCTCTCCTGGTGCAGATACCTAAATCCACCCTGCACCCCGATTCACGGCGTGGTATTACTTTTTTACGTTTTGTTCAAATCACTATTGCTGGCTGAGGCTTTCCGCGCAGTGCGGTACTCCATATGAAGGCGGGCCTAATAATTTGATAGTCTAGGCGGCCCCTTTTGCCATAAATCCGGCCTGGAGCCATTTATTGACATGCACATTATCGTCAACTCTCCCACAAAGTATAGCGAATGGGTTACACTACTTTTACACGAGGCTTAATCTTCTAAAGGCCTATAAAGGCAACACCTTAAACGGCCCGGACGCATAACGCAATGTAAACTAATGCTATGCTCGCCTTGAATACACGCCCAGTCGCATGCTGGGTCGTGCATTGTGAATAAAAATCGAACAAGGATGTGCCATAGTTACAACTATAACGGAACAACAGCTACCGTGGCATTTGAGCTCTGGGTATAGCAGTTCGAGGAAGTGCTGGCGGTGTATCGGCTGGGCCTGGTTCATCGGAGTCATCCCAGGCTTCAATCACGATGGCCGGGCGATGAAAAGCTCCGGAGCGGCTGGATGGAGGTGCGGGTAAATTTGAGCTGCCAGAAGTAGACGATAGCAATGGCCGTGATGTACCAGGGCCAGTGACCCATGCTCCGTTGCATGGCTTATCGTCGTGCAATGCCTCGGAATTGCTTTTGTCTAGGAAATGTAGACGTATGCTTGGTGCCTCTGATGGGCTAGATGGGCAATGATCCTCGTGGCGTTCGTCACCAGAGTCGTCGTACCTTAGTTGGAATTTGCCGTTACCCAGGTCTTGCAGTCTGCTGTGCAGCTCTTCGGTCAAATGCGCTGTGTTGGGTGGGTCCTCCCGCGATTGCTCCCAGCCCACTGGGGGCGAGCCTGGGGGTGATATCAACCACAGTTTCTCATTTTCGGGCAGGGCCAAGAACTTGGTATTACTCGGATCCAGGTCATTGGGGTCAATCTGAGCCGTTTAAAGGAGGCATCCGGCATTATGTAAGACGTCAGATTAAACTAGGGTTTAATTACACGCAAGGTTGAAATTGGTGATGTGTACCAGGAGGTGCATAGGGTCAGATTTAACGGGCCTGCTCTAGTGCTTGTAAGCCCCAGTCAGCGGCCCAGGTGTGATGTTCCAGCGGGCTAGGCACTTACCTGATAAAAGTATGCACGCACGCAGATCTGCGGTTGGAGATTCCAGCGCTCGTTGTTTATAAACTGGCGAGCCCTGCTCGCTTTGTCTCGGCTATCCAAGACTGCTAGACAGCGTGAAAACGAGCGAAGGACTGCGAAATGCAGAACGGGCGCATAGTGGGCGGCCAGTAGCTGGTGCAAGGTTTGGGCCACGTCAGCGTCAAAGGGGTCTAGGGTGAATATGAGGGCCGGGGTGGGATAGGGCGCGGTGCTGGCGGCCGCTGAACTAGTAGATGAACCCACAGCCTTGGCAACGGCGTGGCTGTCGGACATGGTGGCGGAAAAGGCAATGAAATATCACATTGGGTGTCAATCGCTAAAGCCAACGAATGCGAACGTAAAGCGAGACTAGCTAAGTCCAAGACCAGAAAGACCGCCATGGAGCTCGGCGAACCTATTCCCCTCCCACCAAGGCTACAGCTGGGAACGAAAACACCCAAGGGCGGACAGGGTGCGTGCTTGGGTGAAACCACCCGGTGGGCCGCCGGGCCATGAAAAACCACGCGCTCAGTGTGACCGGGCAAACGCAGTGCCTGGACGGCCCAATCGCTGTCTTGGCAACGTGACCGACGTAACCGCACCACGAGCGTGAAAGCACATGTCGAAGAGGCTTGGGCTGTCACGTTCTTGTGCATTGTACAGTATGTGTGCGCTGGGCCAGCCCCCGAATCTGGCCCATCACTGCATTTTTGGTGGAACCAATGGCCGCCGCGACTATCAGGTGCTAAAAAGAGGACATCGGAAATTGCTGGCTGCTGGTCCTCGCGGATAGCGGTCACAATAAGAGTAGGCCTTTTAAACGCTTCACTCTGGCGCTGCTCCTCTAATCCGCTCCCACCTCGTTGGCTTTTATTGTATACTTGATACCAATACTCGGGTGTTCTGCATGATAGACCTTGGTCTATTAGGTTTTAGCATTTTCTGGTCGGTGTCCGCTGCGTTGCGCTGTTGCGTCCTTTGCCAGAGCTTACATTGCAACTCCTTCGTTTCGCTCTCGCACTAGCTCAGCTGGGTACCCCAAACCATGTCGCTCAAGGGCAAGACGCTGTTTATTACGGGTGCCTCTCGGTAAGTCAAACAGCAACCCCAGCACTGCTATGCCTTGGCATTGGAACCTAAAGGAAAAACTTGGCTGCTTGGCAATCTAGCTATGGCGCAATACTAACCCTGCGGCTTGGTCTTACCGATTGGCGCTGGGTGAGTCAGGGGCATTGGCAAGGCCATTGCGCTCCGCGCTGCGCGAGACGGAGCCAACATCGTGGTGGCGGCCAAGACAGCCACGCCGCACCCCAAGGTAAGCAGCTGGCCACCCGTAAACCCATTGAGCTCATATTCGCGACCAACCACAGGAGCAGGCCTATATATTAGGCCCATGGGCGCGTAATGGCCTTTATTCTTCAAAAATTGCACTCTCACCAGGTAAGTAAGCGTTGGTGAATTCACTAACCCTTTTCCTGGACCATCACCTGCATGAAACGGGCGAATGAATGAGTCTAGCTGCCGGGCACAATCTACTCGGCCGCCGAGGAAATTGAAAAGCTGGGAGGCAAGGCCCTGCCAGTGGTCTGCGATATCCGTGACGAAACGCAGGTGCAGAATGCCATCGACCAAGCAGTGGCCAAGTTTGGTGGCATCGACATTGTGGTCAACAATGCCTCGGCCATCTCCGTCGGCAACACTGAGGAGACTTCAATGAAGCGGTACGACTTGATGAACCAAATCAATGCCCGTGGAACCTTTTTGGTGTCCAAGACGGCTCTTCCCCACCTGCGCAAGGCCAGCAACCCTCACATTTTGATGCTATCGCCGCCGCTTTCGATGCAGGCCCGCTGGTTCGGTCCCCATGTCGCGTATACGATTGCCAAGTACGGTATGTCCATGTGCGTGTTGGGCATGGCCGAGGAGCTGAAAAAGTACAATATTGCAGTCAATGCCCTGTGGCCCTATACCGTCATTGGCACCTCGGCGCTCAACGGGTTGGCCGAGGCTAATATCCAGGCCAAATACATCCGCACCCCAGAGATTATGGCTGATGCAGCCCACGTCGTCCTGTGCCAGGATGCCAAAGAAGCCACTGGTCAGTTTTACATTGACGAGGCCATCCTGCG
>JANBQA010000297.1:0-18215 GCA_027576955.1 Dimargaris xerosporica
GTTGCAGAGCACTCTTTGGTCAGTGCCCACACCATGTTGCCGTTTTCCACGTAACCCTGCTGGGGGCAGCTGTCACCCACAAAATCGTTCATGTCCGCGGCACTGTTAAAGTCCCAGCGCTTGGTGGAGCAGCCAGCGGGTGCCTGGGCGGCAACCGTGGCAGCAGCAGCCACCACCAAAGTAGAAAGAGTCCACGCTTTCATGACGGCAGGAAATTAAAAGTAGGCGGTATAGGAGGGTAAAAAATAAATACGAGTTGTGTAACAGAACCGTTCAGGAGGTACAGCCAGCTTCCAAACAGTAGTGGTCTGACTGGTGTAACGCGAGTAGTAGTCTGGAAAGCGCGCACTACAGAAAACGATTAAAATAAAATATCACCAGGATATGCACCGCTCGTGACATGTATAAAACAAACAGCGACTGATGAGCCACACTGCATTAAAGATGCGGGCTAGACATTAAAAAGTATTGCAAACCACTAACTGCACCTGGCGATACCAGCGAGGCCGTATATATATGCAAGTGTTAGTCTGCAGTCACAAGGGAGAGCGACGGCCCACCAAGTAAAATCCGCACAGCGGGAGATAAGAAGCGAGCAGCGAGGGTTGTTGATTAAGAAGAGCAAAAAAAGTCAATGGATAGGTCGACTAACCACTAATACAGTAGGCAATTGTCCTTTGGGTGCAACTCTTTGCTATTTATATCCTACGAATCCGTCGTTCCTAGCGCACCTGATAGCGAAAGCCAAGAGTGGATGCAGCGCCTCGAGCAGAGCCGTTCTCCCACTTCCTCCCTTTGGTCTGCGCCCAGCCTCACCTCCATGACTGCTAAAACTGGCAACCATCCATTGGTTCTGACGAAGCAGGACCGGGCTGGGCATGTATGGGTCAGGATGGCTTTTTTTGTCTGCGACCGTTTCGCTTTTGCGCCGCTGCCCCTTGGCGTAAGCATACAACAGCGGGTTCGCCAACGCTCATCATTAGGCCTGAAAGAGTGGCGAGTCGCCCAGTGTTCACTGGTTCCTCCCCCAATTAGCCTAATTGGATATGATCGCCCAATGACCACAGGCAATCTTTGGACAAGCCGACACTCAACCAATAGCCGTTTGGTTGCCGTCTTTTGGCTGCCTCCGAGACCGCGTGTCAGCATGCCCACAAGACTTGTTTTTTTTGTTTTTTATACAGCCGACCCGCCAGCCTACTCCCATTCGCCCAGCAGCACTCGACAACACACACATTGGTATATTCGACCACACAGACGCAGATCCGGTTAGCCGCCGACCATCATTCAAATCCCTAAAGGTAATTTGAATACTGATCCCAGCGGCCAAAGGGGGCCGCATCACACAACTGACAGGGGGTGGGCGTGGATTGCTGGATGGGCTAGCTTAATGCACGACATGGAGGACAAGGAGAGGAACACCCACCAGGGTGCATCGCAGTGGTGGTGCCAAGAAGGTGCGCAGACAGAACCGAGAAAAAAATCAAGTTCTGCCGGTAAATTGGCGCCTAACCATGTCGGCCAGCAGCTGGCCAGTAACCAATCCCATCAACCGCATTGGTGGGTCGCTGAGTCAATGGAGGGGGTGGCAGCGAGCGTTTAGGGATTAGCCTTTTTCTATCGACACGGATTCCAGCGGTAGATTGCCAAAAAGAAAGAGGCACATCAGTCACCTAACGTATTGCGGGCAGCGTTGGCGAGGGCTGAAGTGCTCGCCTCACTCCTTTTCTGCTGCTGGCCGTGGGGCATAAAGAGGCAAATAAAGTGGTACACCAATCGGATAATGGCTCCTAGTTGTATCGGGCCATTATCTCGACAATAATGGCCATTCATCACACTCAATAACCCCACACAGGTGCCGACCGATTGATAGTAATGTGGCCACAATGGCTGGTCACACACATTCATCGAACGAGGGCTTTTGGTCATAGCCATGCGGCAACCATGGGCGCTGAGGCAGGCTGAAACCGCTAGCAGGAGCAGCGCCATGCTCAGGATTAAAATGAAGGGCATCAGTGCCTATGTCCCCAATTTTCCCTTTCTATTGCTTTTACATCCTCCTTCAGTGGTTGGGGGATGACGGCCAAGGGAGGCCCCAAGCTGTTTCTAGCGAATAATGACATTGTTACTCAAAGGCGAGAGAACCAAGATAAAGCACGGCGCTCAAGTCCTGCAGCACTCACCAATGGCGCGGCCTGGTCGACTATGCAAGAGCCGCCAGCGAAGCATGGGGAGTAGGGCAAAGGCAGAAAGGCGAATGCCATGCGTCGGCTAAACAAATACATCTAACGTGCGCCACAACGGCCAGGGTCAGGCCTTGCACGCAGTTGTGAAGCCGATATGAGACAAATGGATACATGACGCAGGCAAAACGGCTACAAACTAAGGGTGATCGTATCACAATCTGATTCAGCGCTAAGCCACTTATGCTTGCTCAATCGATTCTATAACGTGCTATATTTTTTCTTTATGCCCAAAACCATGCCACTATTGGGGAGCCGCCATCTTCTGGGCACTAGATATAGGCGTGCAGTAAGTTGGATGCAAACATGGGCCCTAGCATGAGCTAAACTTTCACCGCTCTCGCCCTCAAAAGAAAGGAGCAACTGATTATGAATAGCCCATATCTTAGCGCAGCCTCCGAGTCCAGCGGGTAAACCTGATCGTTGAAAATAACAGGTTAGATGGTACCGTGGTGACGCAAATTAAAATAAAAAGTACCAACTGGGTAGCAGAAAGATGCGAAAATCAATGGCACGCGGATACAGGGGAGGGGAAGGAGTATGATCAAACTAGGCTGCCCAACTCCACTAGGCACTTCACAGGCCGCTGGGCCAGAACCTCCTGTGCCCTGGGACCTCAAAAGTTCCATCAGCGCAGTAGCATCGCGCTCGGTGACCATGGCGGCGTCACCAGAGAACATTGCTGGGTTCTAAATGGGGCACCCACCATCCCGCGCATGCACGTTCAGAAGCGCCGCAGGATATCAAAGAACTGCGCTCCAATGTACTTATTCACTTGGTCACCGGCAGGCACCAATGGTGGTTATAGCTACAGTAAAGGAAAAGAGAACTAGAGTCACTGCTCCAGTTGGGGTACTGTCATGCTGCAATTCTCAGCAAAGGCGGTGCGGGACTTATCCACCAGGGCTGACCAGAAGTCATGTCAAATATTGTTAAAATACCGTGTTCACCAGAGGCAAAGCAGGCCGGTCAATTTAGCTGCCCAACTGCCATCTAGCATGATAGCATGGCGACTGGCTGTTCATCCGCCTGTTGTGGTATGAGCTCGTTGGGTGCTTCATAAGAGGATGCCCACAGCTAATCACTAATGCCCAGTAGCGGCCAGCCAAACATTTTTGCCATATCCCGCTGCCTGCCTAGTCGGTGTCCGGCAGCATCATTTGTTGAGCACCGGTGCCGCCCTGCAATCCTAGGTCCTATGTGTGGAACGGGTCCATGCCCTTTGTGTCTCTCTCACTCGTTAAACTGGTGCCTTTGTTCGTGTGACATGACACCAACGAATGGTACTGCCTGGCACGCTTGGGCACTTGGCTACCAACGAGCGAGTGGGAATGGGTGCACCCTGGTTTGAGAATGCCCACAGCGACCTGGGCTCTGTGAATGCCATTATCAGTCTGCGACGCGTGGTGCATTGGTGTGTCACAAAATTCGGCCGAGCAGGACCAACAACAGTAAACAATGTAATAGATAACAGGTATTTATTCAAGCTTTAATTTGCCTCGATGGCTAAGGGCTTGTGTTTAAATAGTTGGCCTGCTGGTGCGGCCGGGGCTGCGAAGCCCTAGCAGCTCACTGATGCCAGCTGGGCGGGGCCAAGGGAGTCAGGTGATTTCCTGCTCCCCAGCCTCCACCAAGTTGGGAGACACTAGTATTCAGGAAATCCTGAATGCGCCCAATAATTTTTTCGAATTGTACTCTGTTCCAATCACCCATTTCCATACCATGGCCACTGAGATATTGAAGCACCAGCTGATTTCAAGGAATGAAAAGCTTCACTTTGACTACTGGTATTTGAATTTCATATGAATATCTGCTGGTGAGGTGGTTCAACATAGCCACCAATAGAAAAGGGAGCTTGCAAATAGAATAAAGAACAATAAACGAAAAACGCAATGTGATTGCCAGGTATGCTATGAAATAGGGCTGTACCATGCATCAGGCTATCTATCTTCAAAGGCTGGTAATTTAAGTCTGCATTTTATAACGACTTTTGATATAAACAAAATCTATTAGTGTTGCAGATTCAAAACGATATTGCTGGATTTGCTTTTGTACTCCACAATTCATCCGCTATTGTGACTAAACGACTATCAATACATGGCAGTATTCTCGTTTATTACTCAATGAGAGTAACAGGCATGTGAAGCTGCTCAAACGATAAATCCTCAGAGCGGAGCATACAGAACCATGCATTAGCAAACAATCACCATATCGCCGATACACGCCGCAACTGTAAGCGATTCCCATATGAGGAATCGCCGAACAAACCAGAAAAGAAGTGAGCACCCTATCCCTGACCTCGCTGCGACCTCGTCCTTAAGCAGGGGGCCAGGAAGGACTGATGACTTCTGTCTTCACCAGCAGCTCTTGCTTACTGGGGTCGCACATACAATGCCGCATCTTGATAGCAACTCTGGACTGTAGTGGGCCTGCCCATTCCACTAATACCAGAGCCGAGGCATACATCACCACGCTGCTACAGTGTATGGACGGTTGCTGCAGTCTAAATAACCAGATAAAGGGATTGCCGATTGCTCCCCGCCTAGCTAACTACTATCAGAGATACTGGCTGCAGTCGGCTACAGAGGGAATAGTCAAATCGGGCCATATATGCCTCGTTTCACTACAATATTACATTATAGTCATGGAAAGCCTTGAGTCTAAGCCTAGATAGCAAAAATGTAGCAAAGCCTTCAGTCACCTTTTTAAATAATATGCAGCATTGCTTTGTCATGGGTAATGGGTATGTGGTTTGCGAGTGGACAATGGCTTTATAAATTCATTGGGCATGTCTATGCATTCAATAGCAGAGTAAAGTAGTTTGCTGATCTAACGGCTGTTAAGCTACCTACTACCGGTTAAAGAGCAGAAGGCACACTAGTTTTAAGCCATTCGATAATAATCGTAGGCTAATTGGCGTACATCAGATCAGTCGCATGTGTCAAGGCATTGATGTAATAAAGTATGAGAAATAGCTGCGAGTTGTGATGATATTGTACCGCCTAAAATACACGGAGATTTACAAAATTGGACCTAGCGGTATGTGGTCAGACAACCATAGATTGAAGTAGAGGCGACAATGTGGCGGCTACAATTGGTGGAGTCTAGCACACCAAACAAAATGGTTTGGAGGCACTAAATGAGCAGGTGAGCAATCAATGCCTGCAGGTACTGTAAATCTATCGCCTGCTGCTGTAGCTGTGATGGGTCAATGTTGAAATTAGGGGAATCAGACACGGTAGCCAAAAGCTGGGTCACAGCAGCTAACCGTTGCTTGACCACCGTTTCCAAATCATCCAACAGCGGCAACGGGTCGCAGGCACGCCACCCACAGTAGGCAATGAATCGCGCATAGAGCAGGTTGCGGTCTTTGAGCGTGGTTTTTTCATGGATATTGCCCATACTGCACTGGTACGCTCCGGAGAGGGCCACCTCGACCAGGGCGGTATACAGGTTGTGCGTGTACCGCGAATCTTGCAGTGCCACGGGAGTAAAGAGCTCGGGTGGGGCTTGTGGAAGACAAGAATAAGCAGCGGTTGAAGTCGAGGTCAGCTGGAGTGGAGTGGCATATCCAGGAACATAGCGCAGGATCGCGGGCCAAACTCCAGCGACATTACTCATAATCGGGATAATGAAGTTGTTAGACTCCACCGTCATGAAAAAGTCGTGGATAAACGCCCGCACTCGCTGGTGGTTGTTTTGCAAACGGCAAAGCATGACAAAGATGCGTACCAACGGTCTAGGAGGTAGTAAAGTGGGCAAGCAAAATCAACAGCAACAGCCATATTTCAATAGGTAGGGAAAACCCAGGGCAGAAAGCTGGTTAGCGTATCGTAATTGGGTTGGTGCCGTAGTCCATGCGCATTAGCGTTCCAGTGGCAGGCACAGTTTTAGCGCATGGATAGAGCTCGGTCAGGGCCTTAAAACTACCACAGTCGTAAAACGACGCATACTTACCCAACAATTTTTAGGTCCAGATCTCCGGATTGGTTGCCCTTGAGCTGATTGGGGATCCATAGCAGAAAATCGTGGAAAAATGAGTAACACCGGTGTTGGCACCCAAGGATCCATAGCAACAGCACCACGTCCTGCTCTTCAGCGGTCAAGCAGCTGCTAATGGAAAGGCGTGGGACAAAGAACGGCAGGTGTGTAATGGTTTTCAATTTGGGTTCCTGGAATAGTAGAGGGTCGCCGCCGCGATGCTGCGGATTCGGGTTAGTCTTATTCACAGGGGGCGCTGCACCTTGCGACTGAGCGGCAGCCGTCGGCGATCTGGGTGCTCCCAAGAGCGTGCACTCTTGATCTCGAGCGTTCGGTTTAAAGTTGATCAGTTGCACAGCGTGCTGCAAGTCTCGCGATTCACCTGGGTTGCCACCCAACAGCGATGGGCAGTGCCAGTGCTTGCAAAAGTTATTCACCAAACTTTCGCACAACGGTAAAACCGGTAGATCCGTTGGAACGCGGCGAATAGCAAACAGAGCCACATGCAGAGAAGAGGCATCGGTCAGCATATGCAATGTGAGCTTATGAACGAACTCGGTACCAGTCATTGGGGTCGACAGGCGGTTGACAAGGTGCTTGACCGATACGTTGGCCCGGCAGATCCAGTCCTCCCACGCCATGGTGGGCACAGCTGGGGAGGTTTGTGGCTTCGGAATAACATTGGGCGTAGGCTGATCAGGTTTGTTTGGCCTCGGCAGCCGTGACGGTGCTAGTGTGTGGGATGGCGGGGCGTTGGCAGCAGCCGACACCATCGTGGGCTCGGCGTGCAAAGCACCAGCGCCAATAGGGGCTCCAAGTGAAAGATACTGGTCGCTGTCAGAAGACCAGATAGACTGACCCCATGAGCCAGGGTCATCTGCCGGTAGCAGTGACGATGGGGTCGATGACATCAATTGTCGCACTTTTTGGTCAACAGTGGCTTGATCCTCATCGGAAATGGCCACCAAGCTCGAGTCAGCCGGGTCTGCCAACAAAGTATCCTTGGCGCGCTTGCTCTTTTGAGTACTGGGCGCATCATGATTCGCCATCATCGAACTGCCACGTTTCCGTGTCGTCTGGACTCCCGCATTCGTACCTGACGCATCGGTTGGAGCAAAAGAACCATCTGGTGTGGCGCATAGTTGGTCGAGTTTGGGGTGGTTAGGTACGACCAAGCGCTTTACGGCCGAGGCACTGAAATCTGATGGCGACTAGTTGACCCAGTAACAACATGACCAGTGTATGCACTCCACTCAAGGTCAGCAGAATTCGTAAACAGTGCTATCGACATTACTGGCGCTCAAGCCCCTAAGCTCAGAGCATGGATTTATAGGACTGTGAAACTTACTCCACTAATCGCATAGAAAAACACAATGCTTAGTGCTGTCACCATACTTACCTTGGCCTGGATGGCCATTTGCAGCGCTCGTTCCAATGCTTTGACCTGCGCTTCCAGGCGATGATTTTCGTCTTGTAGTGCCACTTGCATTGCAGTGGTGTCGTGCTTTGGTTGACTCTGGTCGCGCGCCATGAGATCTAGCAGGAGCAGGTTGTGCCGTTCCAATTGGGCAATTTTCTCGTCCTTAGCCTTGATGCTTGCTTCGTGTTCGCTAATTTGCTGAACGTACTGCGCTTCCTGGTTGGTCCAACTGGTGGGCGCTGCTTGTTCCGTGGGGCTAGCAACGTTGCGCTCTGTTGCCGGCGATGATCGGATATTGGGTGCATCCATGGCAGCTGAGTCGGTCTGTGCGCGCAACTGTTGGGCCCACCGATCCCGCTCTTGCTGAAGCTGGTCGCTAGTATTGTCAACCATCGCCTGCAGCTCCTTGCACTTGGTTTCCAGCTCACTACATTTGTCCATCAAATGGGTGCTGGTTTGTTCCAGCTGCACGCGGCCGGCTTCGGCAGCATCCCGTTGGCTTTTCATATCTTCCAGTTGCATGGCCGACTCCATTGCCTGTTCTTGCAGCACTTCGCATTCGCTGTCCTTGGCCTGCTGCAGTTCCTTAAGCTGGTTGGTCAGGGACTGGATGGTTTTCTCTCTTTGCCGAGGGCATTTAGGTGGGTGAATTATCAAATTCGTCCAGGCAAAGAAGAGCAGTCCAGAGTCGAACCAAGGCCTCAGGATATATACGGTTAGCAATTGCTTGAATGCCACACCAAGTAATGCGCACGGAGGGGATGGCGTAGTAAAACGGTAAGCTGCAAAGTAGGGTTTCGGATTTATCCACCGTCAGTGTATTATATACTAACCTTGTTTTAGCATCTTGCTGGAGCTGTTTGACCTGCTGCTTGGCAGTCTGATTACCTTCATGGCGCTGTTTCCAGGTGGCCACCTCGCGCGTAAGATCTTGGTTGGTTTGCTTCATCTGGTCCATAGCCGTTTGGTTCGCGGCTTGTTTGGCCGTAAATTGGGCAACCTGCTGCTGCAAGGCATTCGCCCGTTGCTGCTCTTGCGTGAGCTGTTGCTTCAGCAAACCGCGGGACGATTCCAGCGACTGGGTGATCTGCTGAAAGGACTTTAGTCGCTCCTCGTGCTGGGCCAGTTGCTCCTTGGCTGGGTTGGTCAACATAAAGAAATAGCAATGTAAGAACAAGGACGGTGTGAAAAATGCCGACTGGTCTGTTGGAGCTCTGTCAACAATTGGATCAATATACGACCACCCATGCAGCACCCAGGGCTTACGCTTGGCACCACAAGGAACCGTACTCACCTTTCTCGTACTCCTTCAGCTTGGGAAGGATCTTATCCGACGTAATGATGCGCCGTTTAAGCTTTTTCAACCGGGCCTGTAGCTCAGTTGGGACGGTGCTGGCGGAAGCGGGAGGTGGCGATGGGGCGGAATGCTCCTCCACGTCGCCACTGGGCGGCTGGGTGGGCGTGTCCGACGACATGGGCGATTGCGAGCAGCAGTTAAGCGGCGCTTGTGGTGGTGTTGCCAATGGCTGGTAAGGAAGGTGAGAGACGTATGAAGCGCAGTTTGCGCTTCGTGCTATCAGTCAATGCGCGTGTGTTATCGTGTCGATGGGCGCCAATGGCGGACAGGTTGCTGTGAGGGTGGAAAGGAGAACACACGGCATGCAAATGAAAAAAAAAACACAAGGTTTTTATAACAATTTGAACCCACCAGGGGCCACGCCTGCCAAAGTGGGTGTGGTCCAACGCGTCATTTCATTCATAAAGTCCTGTTCCTTGGCCACAACTGTCTTTGCATGCCTCTTTTTCTGCTGCCTTGGTTGCACACTGCTTTACATTCTCCCCCACTTCAATGCGCCTGTGTTGAATCTATGCACATTCACGACTACAGCCTTCTAGCTTACTTTTTGGCATTGGATTGGCGGCTTCACGTTGAACTGGTTCGCCTCGCTTCGGTTCCATACTAGATTCACTACCACTGCCACCCTCCCGCATTTGCACCGCCATGCTTCGCAATGTACCGCGCCGGCTCAAGCCGCCCACACAGTTGCCTCGGGTAAGCGCCGTCAACTGGATCATTGTTCTCGTCGGAGATTCAGACATAGGATTTTGCTTGACTGCACTCTAGCTCTCAATCCACAGGGCTCCTTCCACTTGGTCGCTAGTGTTGCTTTTTCAGAAAGGCGCTCCTTTAATACTAGAAGGAAAAAGTTGAAGGCGTGGCTTCCATTTATGATGCGTTAACTTGGGCTCGGGTTCATCTTTGAACGCCTTCACCATAATCCCTAACTGGTCTGGTCTCACCTATCTGGGAAAATTATGATTGCCATTGATATTCGGAGTTTGTAGTACGCTCAAGCACGATCCACCGCCCGACGCTTGTGTGTGAATACTCCAAAAACAACGTTCCAACCAGTGCTGCGTCGGTATGCTACCATGGGTCCGCGTGGGCAAGGTGAGCTCAAGGAGAAGACATTGATGGGGCCTTTTTCGCCCATGAGCGCCGCCCTCTTTCTTGCCACCGGTGTTGGCTTGTACACGTACCTGCGCTACGAAAAAGAGCGCATTCAGCGCGAAAAAGAAAAAGCACGCGAGGACCAAGCTGTGGGCAAACCCCGCATCGGTGGGCCCTTTGACCTGATCGACCAAGACGGCCAACGAGTCACCAGCCAGGATTTCTTGGGCAAATTCATGCTGGTGTACTTTGGGTTCACCCACTGCCCCGATATTTGCCCCGAGGAGCTGGATAAGATGGCCGAAGTATTGGATAAGCTCGACCAGGACAAGGACGTCAAGGGTGCCGATGTGGTGCCCATTTTCATTACCTGTGATCCCCAGCGCGACGGTGTCAAGCAGATCAAAGAGTATATCCAGGAATTCCACCCACGCTTAGTAGGTTTGACGGGGCCCTTTGACGAGATTAGCAAGGCCGCCAAGGCGTACCGGGTATACTTTAGCAAACCGCCTACAGCTCAACCTGACCAGGACTACCTAGTGGATCACTCGATTTTCTTTTACTTTATGGACCCTCGGGGGGAGTTTGTCGACGCTTTTGGCCGTGAGTCGCAGGTAGACGAGGTGTACACCAAGATTAAGAACTATATGCTGGCGGAGCAGCAGGCCACACCAGCCAGTACGTAACGCGTGGGGCCAATGTGGTTATGTTGATATCGAAGGTGAGTGCGGGTGCAGTTATTGGTGCATACTGCACTGCCATTTTTGCTCTCCTCAACTATATTATAAATGTAGATTGCCTTTATTCCTATTATCACAGCAGTCGTTCGGGTATTGGTTTCCGCTGACCATTGATGGCAGGGTATCAATAAGCCCTTAGCGACACGGCGAAAACCGCAGAATATAAAATAAACGCGGGGGCGTTGGGCCAGTCTGGCGCAATGGAGTAGGGAAAGCGTCCCAATCAAGGAACCGTCTGGTAAAGGAGGGAGGCATGAAAAGGAAGCCAGTAAAAAATGAGTGTGTGGCGCAGACCCAAGCACAAGGTAGTTTGGTGGCCAACGAGCCCTTTTCCCCCACATCCCCAAAGCAACGCCCAGCGGTCATTTCGTTGCTACTGATCCCACACGATCGGCTATCAGCTACTTTGGTCACCACCAGTTGCACCTTTTTTCATTGGCTTTAGTTTATTGGGAACATCCCGTCCATTCTTTGTTTATCCCACTTTTTTCCCTTATTTTGTTTCGGCATGGCATCGCGATCGGTGGCATTCTTTAGCGGCTTGGTGGTCGCTGCAACCGCGTACTATGCGGTGACGACCGACACGCTCGATAAGCTGCAGCAGAGCCAGGATCGTCTCCAGGCAGCCACGGCGCATCTACAACGCGAAATGGGATCCCCATCGGTTCAGGTAAGCAACCCACGCCATGGCCACCATGTGCCTTAATGTCTACATACGTATTTGACCGGTACTTGCATCGAAAGAGGCTCACATCGGCTGCTGCCCAAACCCGTTGCACAAGCCTGACCATGCCATGATTTGTGTTCTTGTAAGGGGATGCGTGGGTGCTATTGGTATAGCCTGCCGGAGCATCCGTCACCGATACCTTGAGACCTACGCTAGCTGACCGTGTGCCCCAATGGCTCTCCCTGTTGCGCGAGGAAAAACAACGCTGGGCGTCCCAGGTTCTGCCCCAGGCCAAGAGCAACTGGAATGCACAGCTCCAGTCGCTGGCGGACCGGGTCAATGGCATCCGCATTGATGTGGCCAACTGGCAATGGGGAGCGGACAGCACTCTTACGAGTAAAGGCCGATGCGATGAATAAAAATCTCTCGAATTCGGGGGTTTCATTTTTACTGTAGACTAAAATGTCTGTGTGTGTATGAGAAGATAACCCTGCCAAGGCCATAGCCTCTGCTATTTTTATTGGTCACCTAGCATACTAAACGGCCCTATTTTCAACCGCAAACATGGAACTAGTCGGCAATTTTCCTGGCGCCTTTCTTTTTGCGGTAAAAGCGCGTCTCAAGCGGATCAAACCCATGGTGCTCATTACCAAAGATAGCCCAGTCGGGCGTCGGTGCCATGTAATCCAAACTTGTAAAGGGTTGGTCGGACGCCACCAGCTCTTGGAATCTAGGGTAGTCAATCCAAGTGTGCCATTGGCCTTCCACCTTGAATTTCGTATGCGCGATCAGCACCGAGCAACTGTGGGCGTGCTCGCAAGCAACCTCATAGTCCCCACCGAGCATATCGGTGATCTGCTGCACAAAGTAGACCACTTCGTTGTGGTAGGGCACGTTTTCCATGGTCAGGTTGCTAGCGCCGCTGAACCCACAGTACGTCACTCCCTTGACCTCAATAAAGTCAGGCTGCCCACGCTTGATCAGGCCCACATAATTGTCCAATTCATCGGTGTTAAAGGCCTTGACCAACGTTAGACGGTACACTGTGCGCTGGCCCTTTTGCCGAAGGGAGTCGAGGCTGTCCATAAAGCGTTCCCAAAAGTCGCGGAACAAGGGACGGTCCACTTTCTTTAGGCTCTCTTTGGTGCTCGCGTCAACGCTCACGTACAGCTGCGTGACGGGCTCCAGCTCGGCAATCTTGTCGGGGAATTGGGCGTTGGTGACCAAGAAGCTGGAAATGCCCTTGCTGTGCAGCAACTTCACAAATTCGTTGATGCGAGGGTACATGATCGGCTCACCCACCAACGACAGCGCGCAATGCTTAACTTGAAACGCTTCTTGGAACCGTTCGGCTTTGACCCCTGGAACGCCCTTTAGCTGCTTGATCATGCGGTAGTGGTTGTCCAGCGCACCATCCAAAATAAACCCTGGGTCGTCCATTTGCCACCGCCACTCGGTGCCAACGGGGTTCGTATGGTGCCGCCAACAAAACACGCATTTGTTGGCGCAGGCCAGTGATGGCGTGGTCTCCATGCATAGATGGCTCTGGATGCCGTAGAAACTGTGCTTGTAGCAGAACCCACGGCCGCGCAGCGCGGACTTGGTCCACCGGCAGATTTTAACCCCCGAGTGTGTCCCCACCACTTTGTACCCCTGTTTGGTGAGATTTTGGTGGATCATTGGGCTCACCATCTCGCGGGGCGCTCGTGATACCACGGGTTTTTCAGCCGAGGCTGTGTCGGTGGACTGGCCAATGATTCGGTGGCTTCGCTTAATGGTTCGATGCAGGTTTTCAGCACCCTTGGCACCGCGGCGCCGTGATCGGCTGCCATAGGTTTCCGTATAGCGTGCTTCGTCTTCTTGGCGTTGCTGGCGGGCAGCTTGAAGCTTGTGCGCAACACGACCCATGTCCTCTACGTCGACCATTTCGCTTCCGCTATCGCCAAGCACGTCCACATTCGGGTTGGACTGGGCTCCATCATGAGTGCCATCGTCCTCAGCGCTATCCATCGGATCATCACAGGCATCCGCATCTGGTTCAGAGTCGGACAACCGAGTTTCACCATGGATAGTGCCCGTGTAGGCCGTTGGGTCTAATAGGGTATCCACGATTCCTTGCTGCCAAGCTTCAAAGCTCGCCAGCTGATCTTCGTTCTTATCGCCTTCGCCCAGTGGATACATGCGACGGGCGCCCAACACCCCCAACCCTTTATCTGCGGCTCTTCCAGCAAACTCAAACTCGTCGCTGTACGCAGAGTCACCGAGCCCAAACACAGCGTAGCGCAGGTGGCTCAAGCTACCCTTGGCAACGCGGTGATCGTACCGAGTGTCTTCCAACCACTTGAGCAACCAATCGATCGGGTTCTCGACATTGTATGTCGCGAGCAAGAACAGACACACTGACTTCTCAGTGAAAAAGTCCTCGGTGTCGTAATCGGCCACATCCAGAACAGTTGCTGGAAGGCCTTGGGCTTTGAGAGCGTCGCACAACCGATTGGCAAACAGCTTGGCGGTCCCCGTTTGCGTTCCGTAAAAGACCTTGAGAGGCTGTTGGTAGTAAGTCGCTAAAATCTCGGTCAAAGTATGCGCTGTGGAAGAGTCGTGGGTGCCCTGGCACGCGCAAGTAGTCAGTGCAGTGGCCGACAACGCCGACGCTTTGCTGCTTACACTGCAACAGGTATCGCGTCCGCTGGGGCCATTGTTCTGACAGCAAGCGGCCGTTGGTAAAGCTTTGGCATCCGGGTGACTGTCTTGCACCGACGCTGTGAGAGGCTTTGCCGGGCCAGGGGCACGGGCCTTGAGAGCGGTCTGCTTGGACTGGTGGTATAAGATACAAGCTGCCACGCCCAAGCCAACAATCGCCGCAACCCACGGGTTGGTAAGCCAATCGCTGTACGCCGGGGAACCCACCGCACAGGTGCTGGAACTATGGCCCGCGGCATCCGCCGAGCAGCTCATCCTAACGGAAAAACGGCCCGGGATTAGTGGAGAGGGATGTTCAGGGTGGAGGAAACAAGTTCTGTGCCCGCTGAAGGAACACAATGACGAGTACAAGGGCGAGCGATTTGGGTGCAGTTACCAACTAGAACATACTAATCGATCCTGGTCTGATAGTGACCGACCAACGCTGGCTGTAGGCAATACGCTTTTTTTCTTTATTTTTTTTGCAAAAAACTGCCCCTGTGGCCACGTCGCACAATTTGGGCCCTGATCGCCCAACAAGGCCCCCTTTTCCCGATATCACATGACACACACCGTGTGTGTTGGTAAACATTTATCGCCCTTGTTGTTTAGTGCGCTTGAACGCACACGCAGCCCACTGGTTTTCTCTTGCCCAGCCAACTCGCACTGGCTAACGATTGCTATTACACCACTCTCTGTGGTTTTGACATCAGCTAAACCTAACAGCTCGACGATTGTATGCTCATTTGACCGCTCTTTCGTTATCCAGACCATGGACAATCCGCACTACAAACAACAGACCAAGCTATTGGAGCGCATCCGGGACAATGTGGTAAGTGGTCGGGGTCTGTGAAATGATCCAACGCTATTACTATAACTTATTGTCCTTGACTTGAAGAAAAAAAAACTGTTTGTTGTTAACTATGGTTGCTGCATTACCTGGCCCTGTGGACCCACCGGTATAGGATAAGATGAACGACGTGCTGCTCGAGGTCAACGAAAAGCTCTCGGAAATCAACTCCTACAATAACGATATGGTCATGTTTTGGCAAATCTGGAGCAAATACGAACAAAATGCCAACTTTAACCTGTCCATCCAAAAACAGCGGTCAGACTTGGCGCACCCGTAAACCCATACGCTATCCCTTACTCCCACAATGCAAGTATATTTTCATGTATGCCCCGTGTACGTTTATTCTGCTATTTGGCAGTGCAACAGCGATGCCATTATAGGATCTGCTGGTAATCTGTAAAGGTATTGCGTTAACTGTCTAGTAGTTGCAAAATCGAAAGAAGTGAAAGCAAGCTGGGCCCGGCAAGATAGCACGGTTAGGCCCAAGTTGGCGGCTTACTAGGTTAGGTGCCTGGTTCTATCTCGATAACATTAAACAGCAATCCCACACATCGAATCATAGTCTCGGTGGTCGATTTGCATTTTAGTCGAGCTGGTCTAATTTGTACAGTATTACAGCGATGGTACCAAAGCAAGGACATTGTGGTAAATTTACATAACTCGACACCCGTTTTCCTCTGCTGGCACAGGCATGGGCGCATCAGAGGATTTGTTCTGGTACCACCATTCCTCTAGCACTGTTTCAAATAACTGGTCTACGTTGGCACCCGTGTACGCAGAGGTTTCAAACGCACCAGCAATATCCAGGGTGGAGCAAAATTGCCGCAAAAAATCGTGATAGCCGCGCCGGTGGTACGCAGCCAAGCTCAGGGCGTAGTTACGGCAAGGCGTCGATAGGCACACTGGCTCTTCTTTTTCGGGGTCGGATGGCGCATGGTGTTTGGACTGAGGTCGCAACAGGTCTTGCCGAAGCCCACAAATGTAAATGGGGAATTTGGGCGCGTGGTTTTGAATATCCGCGACCCACGTCACAATGGGCAAAAACGTTCGATTGTCGGCCAGATCGTAGCAGAGCACTGCGGCAAAGGCCTCGCTTTTGTTTAGTCGCAACTTGTTGCTATGTCTATATGCATTATAGCCCAATGGAACCGTACCAGGGTAGCCATTCCTGCGGTTAGAGTGCAATAGCAGCGACCAACCATGACCAAGTTAGGCAGTGCCATGGAAAAGCGCGGCTGGTCAAATAACTTGAGAGTTTTACAGCTCCAACACTTACTCTGTTGTACCGTCGACATCCTGCGACAGGCAATACAGTGCACGTGGCAAAGAGAAAGAAGTATCGGTTAGTTGGAACGCAATACAGCCATGTGTGCCCTTTCATGGCGCTATAAAAAGCGTACCAAGGAATATGGCATATTTTTCAATGGCCTCAAGAGCCGGCTCTTGTTATTTCTTTGTACCATTGCCGCAGCCACACTTACCCATATTCGCAGCAAAAGTCGATGCCTGCTCATTCGCAATTCCCGGGTGTATACTGTGAGCCCTTGGTCCGGTGGCTAAGGCAGGCCAGAGCAGTACATATGTCTGGTCAAAGCATCAGCTGTGTATCCCAGACCTTATTAGAGCCCTGCTACGCAACAATAATTCCCTGGGTCGCCCCACCATGCTTTAGCTACGTTAGAGCACTGCGTTCCTGGTTAGTCTGGGTAAACTAATAAGCTTCAGGCTAGAGTAAACCAAGAAACTCGAGCAGTATACTGCACTGACCTTGACACCGCCTTTGTCGGGCGTCGTTCGGTGTGCATAGCGTTGAATAAGCGTCGATTTACCGATGCTCGGGTGGCCGATAAACACCACGTTGATGTCAGTGGTCCACATGCTGTATGTGTGTGACAACGAAACTGGTGGTAATAGAGCCAAGTCGTGTAACGGGCTGAGGCGTCTCCTGGGTGCAGTCCTGCAACCACGCTTGCTCCGCGACGCAAGCAACGACAACAACAGCAGCAGCAGAAAAAAAACTAGAGCAGGGGCAATGCCGAGCGTAAAGAGCAAGCCAGTGCAACTGCGCACGACGCCAGCATAGCTAACAAGCAGCTAGTGAGCAAGCAGTTGTTTTCCGTGGCACAAGCACAGATAAGCCCAAGCGGAGCGAGGCAAGGGCAAGTCAAATCGAGTCCGCTCGAATAAAAAAATGCTGCATGGAGGATGCCCACACTCAACAACCAATCGTTCAGTGCTGCCCCGCCCCCTAAAACGAATCTCCTAAAGTCGCTGGAAGAACAATCCGAAAAGAAAAAAAACATCAATTGACAATAGTGACGCTATTGTCAGGGTGTATATGTGCGCTTTGCCTCACTTCCTAATTGAACAGATGCTGAAAACAAAAAATTTAATGGGGAACGGTCTCCCGGTGACGTCTTTTATATTACCAGCAAGTGGACGAGGTTCCCATCAAACAGGCCGCTGTGGGCTTGGCGGGAGAAGGTGCCACCCTGAAGACAGGACTCTCACAGACAATTTTGGCAGCAAAAGGCGCGACCGCACTGGTCATACCAAGAATTCGGTTTGTAACCACGCACGGAGGCGGATGGCCATAAGCTGGCACAGACCGCCCAGTTCCATACAACTCAGGCAGTACCCGCTGGCCAATTTGGTCACTGCGCTGGCGCGGTGGGATTGTTGCTGCTCTGCAACCATGCAGAACCGAGCAGCGGTGCCTAACCACAGGCTGCTGTGCGTCATGGCTAAACCGACAGGACAACAATCAATCGCCCCGCTACCCGTCAAAGTGATTGTAGCGTCAACTGTGTGTAGGAATACCTGGCCGCCATCCATGCCTGACATGTCCCAGGCTGAGGTGGAATCGATAGGCCTAAGCTTTTTCTACATTTTGGTCACTGAGCGCCATCAAGGCAGAGCGGGTTTTACTCGCCAGGTCGAGCCGATCGACCCAAGCGTCGGTGCTTCCCGCAAACCTTTGCTAGCTTTTTTAAAAAAAACCTTGCTATTTACATAGAGATCAATTGGTTGCCCGACTGGCAATCCCTGGTTATTCTCGCCGTCCAATCTTCCCGACTGAGCGATAGTTGACCCCGTTTGACCACAACGGTGACATCATGCGCTTGTGACCTGACCTCCTTGACCCAGTTATCCAATCACGCCCGTATATTGGATGCA
>JANBQA010000298.1:0-18205 GCA_027576955.1 Dimargaris xerosporica
CAACTTTGGACTTTCAGAGGCAACGCTACTGGCGGCCGCAGCACAAGCAGCCGTCACTGCGACCACACCAACCCCATCAACCATATCAGGGGTGCCCACGGCGGCCAATTTCAATTTTCTATTGACACCAACGACCCCTGGCTTCAGCTCAACCATCAGCGGCAGTGATTTGACGCTGTCACCGTCTAGCGACGGAATAGGGCTGTTCACCATGGGACTTTCCTCGACGTCAACGCTCAACGGTGGTACTCAACCGAGCGCATCGCTGAGTCCTCCTTCACTGACCACGGCTGGCCCATCGCCCACACCCTTTGCTCAGCCATTGGAAGGGCTAGATATGCCTCACCCTACCGATACCTTGGATCCAGTGTTGCTTAATGATATACTTCGATCACCCGTACTAGAATCGTTACTTCCAGCCTCAACGTCCATGTCAACACCTGTCACTACTCAAGTGACATCAGCTGACCATGCGTCGCCTACGCCAGGCACCAAACGGGCCCGACCAGAACCCCGGGACTCGGCTCTCAGCGCCCCCAAGCGTACCAAGGCCGCCAAACCAAAGAAAACCGCGGTAAGACCCTTGACCAAGCGATCGGGTAAACGCCAAGTACCCCCTTCGCCGCCCCTGTCACCCCCCGAGGGCTCGTCGCCTGTGGGCCTTTCCTTGTCCCCCACACCTATCAAGCCCCAGACTGACCAGGCCACGCAGCAGATATGGCAGCTCAAACCACTCACGCCTGCAACATCGAGGCCACTCAATGCTCCGGTGTCGATTGCGTCGGCCTTTGATGCCCCCAGCTTTTCGGCGAACAAGGTCCCTATTAGCCGACTGGGGCATGTGGGATCGACCCTGACCACGGCCCCCGCCATCTTGCCATTAGCTCGCGATCCAACACCAGCCGATGCCGTACCACCCTTAACTGCACCGCCTGCTAAGAACCAACGGCGGATTGCTCATAACGCTATTGAGCGGCGGTACCGCAACAACATCAACGACCGAATCCGCGAGCTCAAAGATTCGATTCCTGCATTGGCTCATTTACAAGCGGAACGGGACGACGACAAGCAAACTCGTCGTAGCGGAAATGCAGGGTCATTGGGGGTCAAGGCCAAACTTGAACAGTCGCTACCCAAGGAAGTGGATGGTATTGCACCAGCGTCCAAGCTAAACAAGGCCACCATTTTGCGCAAGGCCACCGAATACGTTTGGCACTTGCGACGAACCAACGACTGCTTGCGGCGCAAACAGGAGGCATACCTTGGGCTTATCCGCGATCAAGCACCCAATCTTTTGTCCCTGTTGGAAAGTATAGACAAGCAAGCCGAACGCGAAGCTGACGATCTCACCGCCTTGTTGCGGAGTCAACCAGGCATGAGACTTGAAGATGGCCCTACGGCAGTCAGTACCGACGACCTTGTGAGAGATCCGCCTGCGGAACCACCAACCACTGCTCCACCGCTGGCCCCTACTCGCACCGTGGGCACCCATGTTTCTGAATCGAGCGTGGAAGCCCTGTCATCGACTGCTACCAGCAGCGACTCGGACACTGCCTCCGCTAGCTCTCACGACACCACCACGCCTGGGTCCACGAACACTCCGCATCGATCTGGTGCATCCTCTGCGTCCAGTTATCCGTTACGCGCTATGCTGGGGGCGTCACTGTGCATCAGTATGGTCAGCTCGCCGTTTGCCTCGTCGTCGAGCGGGGGCGGCGAGGATGGTGGTTACGAACAGCGGACGCTATCGTCCATCCCTTTCCTTCACGGTTGGCATGGCTCTGCGACCGCTAGTTCGTTGGGACAATGGGGCCATGCCATCACGTCGTCGGACCTATTTCACTGGGTGCGGCTGTTTATCTTTGTGTCTAGTCTGTTAGGCCTCATCTTTTTCGATGATTGGTTTGGCGATCGCCGCCAGGCCAAAAAACGACGCTATTGGAAGACGCAGTATGGTACCCATGCCACGCCGACGGAAACGAGTTCGGCTCAAGCCACGCCGGCGAGCCATACTGGCGTTCTGACCAGTGGTACGTCCCAACCAGCCACGGCTGCTTCATCCACATCGCCCGGAACCCATGGCCGACGCGATCGCCAGCGGGTCCAGGTCACTCGAACCAAGGTTGGTGCTCGACACGCTACATTGTTGACGTCGGTGGCCGAAATCAACAACACGCCGCTGCCGCGCTCGTACCGGTCCATGTTTATGCGCATTTGCGGTGAAGTTTTCCGATTGGTGGCCCCACAGGCATGTTTGCCCGAGTCCAATGCCAAGGAGTTATCGGAGCAATGGTTGCGCTTGAGCGAACTGCAACTCTTTCACGAAGACGTGGCCCTGCCTGGTCTGATGAAAGTGTACGCGTGGCTGCGGTCATTTAGCTTGGGATCCATGACCCCGTCGTACTCGCGCGCGCAGGCATGGCTGGTGGCAGGCATGCACCTCCACAAGTCAGTGGGTATTCGGTATATTCGCAACCAGCTGATTCGCCAGATCTGGCAATGGGCAGCTGATGCGCATCGTGTGAACCGCAGCGCCATGAAGGCGGAGCTGGAGCCATCCGATAGCGCTGCTGCTACTCTAGAACTTC
The DNA here is from genome assembly GCA_027576955.1 of Dimargaris xerosporica. Lineage (NCBI taxonomy): Eukaryota > Fungi > Kickxellomycota > Dimargaritomycetes > Dimargaritales > Dimargaritaceae > Dimargaris > Dimargaris xerosporica. The sequence continues at coordinate 2,589 of JANBQA010000298.1, forward strand.
AGGGCAGTAGAGCGCCAGCTGACCTAGGCACCAACTGTCGCCTATGGCAATGGGTGCTGGCGTCCCCGGCGGCTTGCGATTACTACCTCAGCGGGGAGTGGAAACCATTTACGCGCTACAGTTTGTACACGGTGGAATGGCCGAGGTTGCAGCTGATGTTTACTGATCCTACCCGGCCACTGCTGACGTTTGTGGACCTGTTCCGGCTGTGCCGCCTCCGTGAGCTGTTGCACCGTTACTTGAACCATGGTCTGGGCCACGAAGAGCTAACCGATCTATTGCACTCACCTGTGGCTGCCACAGATAATGCGCATGCGGAGGGCACCCTAGGCCAAACAGGACCGTTGCTTTTCCAATGGTATTTGGCGGTAACGTTTACGGTGATCAACCACAAGCAGCAACGGTATGGGCAACGCGATGCCTTTTTGCAGCGCGCGTTGGCCCTATCGCAGCAGATCCTTCGCCTTCACGCCTCGGGCAAGACAGGCCTGGCGCCCGTGGAGCGCGCCTACGTCTCGTTGACCCACGAGGCGATTTACCTGTCCCTGCTTCCAGCCATCTTAGTGAGCGAGGGCCGCCACCGCGAAGCCATGGTGGTGGCTGATACCCTGGCGACCAAGTTAGCTCATCGCCAGCAGCTAGAGGCCTTACTGCTTGACACCGGTGTTGCGGCAGAGGACTCGGATGGTGAACATGGCGCACTGAGCCAGGTCTCCAATACATTGAGCCAGGCGGTCGACTCGAGTTTGGGCACAGTATTAGCCCAACAAGTGCGCAGCATTGGGTTGTCGTCACTCCTGGTTTCCTTGTGTACGGATTCGAGCCTAGCCCGGACGGTTAATTCCGAGGTGCGCATGACCAAGGGCTCGTTGGCTGCAGACTCTGCTCAGCCCAATGTCCCCAAACCAGCGTCAGCGAGGGCCATCTTTGCCCCTGCGGCCCGTAGCTTGCCCATTGGCGGTCATGTTCTCACGACACGTCGCCCCGGGGATAGTCGCGCCGTTCGGATCTTGTACCAACACACGCGAGATATTGAGCGCCAACTTGAGTTCTTGGTGGGTAACTTGGTGATGGATGCCCGGTATGAGTGCTGCGTGGCTAATCTGGCCACATTGCGCGACGCAGCGACCAAGGAAGGTATGGCGGATGCCACCGTGACCACAGACACATTGGCAACTGCAGACACCCCGAAGCCAGCACACACAGCTGCACAGATGCCTGTGGACGCATTGGTGGCAGCGGATGCCACTTCAAATGATGCGCATTTGAAATCCGAGGATCACAGCGTGGCGCTCTTGCGCCATCTCATGTACCTTCGCCAACTTGCCGCAAGTATTTGCGACACGTCAAGCGTGCGTGCCTACTTGGAACTTTATGAGCAGATGCGAGACGATGTTTTGCAATTTCCTTCGCCCATGGCCGATTGGTAACGGTGTTTTTTTTCGTGGTATTACGATTCGTTGGAACATAGCAAACTTTGAAAATCTTTGGTGGTCGCATCGCGGCATATGCAATACACATGCACAGTTTGGCTTGGTTTTTGGTACGTACGCCGTTGCTATGACGGTCTAGCTGTGGCCTCTTTTTCGGCTATTTTGTATAGGTAAACTTAGTTTATACTTTGGTACTAAACGCTGCTATTGGTGGCAAATCGCATTGTCCAACAAACTTGTTATTAAACCGAAACTAGCATATTCAACACCATTCATGGCCCCAATTTCTATTTATGTACTGTATCATGTAGTCTCTGGGTATCGCAGGTCCACCCGTAGGGTATTTGGAATATATCTGACTGTGTGCTGAGCACCTGTCAAGCGATAACCCCCTGGTGCTTGCCTTTGCCTCGTTCATGTCAATGCCACTTTGCTTGGCCGAAATAAGGATCGATGGCTGGCGTGCTCGATCATTTCAAACCGACACCACGTTGCGCCTTTCTTGCCAGAAAATGACCGCTCACGAAGAAAAGCGCGCGGAACTAGTTGCTGAGGTGCTGTGGCGGGTCGCATGGGCCGATACAAATACAGGATATTTACTGAGCGCCAGGAATAGGTTTTTGTCTTGCCCGTGGCAAACTCAAAAATTGTCACCTTGGAGCGTCTGGCATGAGGTTGCATAATCTGACCATAACGACGCGTGGTGCTTTTCTTGCGACGGTACTCGATTAGATCTAACACACCAGTGGTCCCGTTTGATAGTGGAAGCGCACAGGCATACCAATGGTTCCAACCACTGCATGTTAGCTCTCGTGCTGACTGGACAAAAAAGCGGCCATACCATGATCCGACAGCAAGCAACACCACGGGAGCAAAGGTTGGGCCCCATGGCTGCTTCTCGTTACTTACCTTGAGGTTGGCATTGGCTGATGTCAATGGCTCCACTCATGGTTTGGACCTCGCCAACAGGGCCGGTATAGAGGCTATCGACCGAGTGGTCAGGCGCGATAGGCAATACTGTTGGCACAATGGGGCCGGCCTGGTGCATAGCTGCGCTGTGGCGCATATATTCGATAGGAAAAGACATGGTGTAGTCCAATGTAACGTCAAAACGTAAACAAGCACAACTTGGAGTAAATAGCACCAAACGACACAGCAGTTGATCGAAGTGTAGTCGAAGTAACGATGGCCGAAAAAATGTAAACAGCACAACTAATAGGTTCTTTATGAAGCTTGATGAAATGAATCCACGGATGGAGGCTATTGTTTGGTATTAATAAGCCAAGTTGGATGCTTTTTATAACTGCGTACCCAGAGGTACTACGAGCAGCAGCACTGACAGAATACAGCGATGGGCCCCAAAAAGGAGCAAAGTGTGCCCAAGCAAAAGCCAAGGTTGCTGGCAGGTACGACGATTATCAGCGCCTTCCCGCAAGCATCATATGTCAGTTTCCTTTGCGCACATTAATCGTGATTCAACGAATAAGAAGCGCACTGGATAAGAAGGTTAGCGTAAACACACGCTTGACATTGTAAACGTAAAGGATTGACCTGTGGTGGCTTCAACTTGACGCTAATACCCGAATCTTTGGCACTATCAGGATTCAAGGCGTGAATTGCCGAAAGACCTGGATCGTATCATGCCTAAAGGAACTACAGTTGGTTTTGGAACCAAGCCCGCGCTGTCCTGAGCAAAAGGGTAAGCTTAGCTGCTGGTAGATTTGGCGCCAGAGGTCGCTGGGTGGGCGATGCATGCACCCAATGCATTCATGAACCCTTTGGCTGATGATGCTAGGTGCAGTGCGTATGAGTCCTGCAAGGCACACTCTTAGTGACCACAATGAGGTTTTCATGCCATTGCTACGAGCCAAAGTGGCTTCCATTTTTTATTATTTGGGCCCCTGTATCGTCTTTATCAGGGCTCGGCTGATGTGCTTCAGATCGTGAATATTTCTACGCCTTTGGCGAGAGCGATGGTACGGGTGATTCGACGTGCGAATTTATTGAAGGCTTTGTGCAGACCATCGACATGATCCTGCTTTCCCGCCCAAACACCTACATGATTTCTAAAGGCTGTTGGCACTAACGAATGCCCAGCGGTAACATCCCAAGTCCTGGCGCAACTGCTGCTTGTCATAATCAGTTGGCAGCACAAGGATCAGTCCTTCATGCGAATGACCGTCAAGCCATCAAAGATAGGCAACATCAGTTGCTCCGTGCGCGAGTCGTTCGCCACATGCTTGTTAAATTGATAGATGTGGTGGGCGGAGCAGTCGGGGCTAATCTGGTCCTGCGAGCCATCCACCAGCAAAGTATCCGACGCCCAAGCATCCTTTACCGGTGGGTACTGGCCATGCACGCGATTGGCTGCCAACGTATTGTCACAAAGAATCAACCCTCCGGGTGCCAGTAGCTTGCGCCTCAATATGGTTTCATAGTACGAAATGTACCCTGACTTGTCCGCGTCAATAAAGATGAGATCATACTGTGTGCCAGGAGCCATAGTATCCAAAGTCTTCTGCGCTAGTCCCTGGTACACTTTTACAAATCCATCAAGCTTGCCGCGCTGTAGGTTGCCATTGATGATATCCGCAAATCTGGGATCCAGCTCGAGGCTCGTAATGGGAGGCAGACTGTTGGGTGCCAGAGGTGGGACCTTGCCCTGAGCAAGGTTGCGCTTGTAACCCTCGGCAAACCACGCCAGCGAATAGCCGACAAAGCTGCCAATCTCGAGGATAGTCTGAGGCTTCAACAGAGTCACCATCCAGTACAACGCTTGGCCCTGCGTCGGGCTTATAATCATGCGAAACAGCTCAGGAAATTCCTTGAAAGCCCGCACTCGAATGGCATCGATATGGGCCAAAGACGGGTCAACGGCGTTGGGGAATGGAAACGAGTACTTGTCTTTTTCCATGGGGTTCACCGAGGTCACGGCGCCAGGCGTGCCGCTGTTGGGTGTGCTGTGGTCCCAGCAGTAGCCGTGCAGAGTAGAAACGCTGTGGCGCATGGTAAAGCCGGTAAAAAATAAGAGTTTTAAGAGAGAAAGAAAATGAGGTCTAGAAAAGACAGAGGGTGTTAGAAAGATAAAAGTGCGAATACAGCCCTGGTAACCGCGACAGACTGGGCTATGGCATGTGGCGTAGTGATGTCACTCGATCTTGAGGAAAGCAAGGGGGAAGGTCTTGAGCACTAGGAGAGGGGAAAAGGAGTGAGGTAAAGTCAAGCAAGCATTTGCTGAGGGGAGTGGAGGGGCAGATCCGATATGCGCATAGTGGCGGCCTTTAATACAGCGCCGACCACCGCTGTTGGTTCCATGGTCACCACTGACACTGCACGAATCATCTTACAAGACATCTGCGTGTGAATAGGCGCAACTGAGCTGCTGGCAAGTCATGCATGCTTTTCCCTTGCAGCAGTTGCTTCAGCGCTGCCGTCGAATACACCAAGTGACGTTGTACGCATGCGTGAGAGTGGCAGGCCGGCAAAGAATCTCAACCATAGGCCAACAGCTCGGTGCAACTGACTCGGGATGGTACGCTCATAAACAATAGTCGTTAGCCGATTGTTTACAATTATAGCGTTGGTGCCCCCGAACTAAGCTACGCTATGCGTTGTTTCTTTCTTTATTTAGGTTGACATACCCTATTTCAGAACGGAGTATCTCCGCACCAAGGTCATGTTAAGGTGGCATCTGGCACCACGGCGTTTTCCATTCTTTTACCGAGCGAGTCGTAGTAAAAAAGCCCACCCCAGGTTACCAATTGTAGTAGGGACTAGGGCTGTAAAGGGGCTTCTCCTCCCTCAACGGCTGCCATACCCTGCGCTTGACGTTGAAGCGCTTGATGTCTCGACGACGACCGCGGTCCTCTGGCGCAGTCTCGGGCTCGGCTTCTTTGAGGATGTATTTGATATGCGCTGAGTAGTGGTGTTTGATACCATACCTACCTCGGCCCTTCATGTCCAAACTCTTCTTGTAGAAGCCTTTGCCCACCCAGGTGCGGGCTATGACCGGAATTGAGACAACGGCCATAGTCGCAATTAGATTCCCATATAGGATCAATCAAAGAATTCATGGCATAGAGCCATTGGCAAAAAGGGGTATTAGTTTAGCAGAACCCAGCGGCTTTATGCTTTTCGGGAAGAATTCTGCCCAATCCCGCAATCTATAGACCCTGCCAACGGATGGCCATCGGCCGTATAGAGTGCCTGCCAGGCTGGCCGTTTGGTACTTACCCACATAGAGCCGGGACTTGTCCAAGCCCTTTTGTAAGTGAGCGTTGGTGCGCGCCATGGCAAGGTTGTGCATCAAGGGCTTGGCCCACCGCTTGGGCGAGAATTCCATTTGGTTGATGGCTTCTTGAATTGGTTTGCCCGAGATCTGCTGGGCCAAGAATCGCAGCTTTCGGTAGCTTGTCTTGTAATTGGCCGTCGAGTACTGGTACTACAGGTTCATGAATAATAAGGCCAATGGCCCGGATGGTTGGCAAGAATGAATAGGTGATTAGGTCACAGAATTTAAAAAAGGCTTGCCCAATTACAGGTGAGGGAGTAATTCCCTGTACCCGTCTAGGTTATGTAATCCCTTTGTATTGCACAAGCTGCATTAAAGTAACACACGCATATTTACACCTGGTACTAAAAAAACGCCATTAAACACCCTATAATGCATACCTCCTTTTGCCCTACGGTGGACTCTGGCACTCCCGGTAGTAACGAGCCTGTCTTGGTTTGTTCGCTCTCAGCGGCATCATCAATGGCAGCGTCAAATAACGGGGAAGCGCCCAGATCTGGCCGATTACCCGAAATGTCCTCGACCTTTTTGGCGTTGGCAGACGACGTTGAAAACAACGCCGTGAACCGAGGCAGACTTGGGCGTGCAGTGGCACCCACCAAGCGCCCCAGGCTCAAGGCGTGTGATCGGAATCCTGGTAAAAGTGGCATCGGGAATTCAAGATAGATCACACTAAAATCCGAAAAAAAGCAAATAGGTAAGAACAAACGCCGCAATTAGCGTGATGTGTTTTAGAGAGAATTGGTGCTGCTAATTCGTTGCTGGTGGTCCAGCTCTGCGGACTTGAGATTAGGAGCGTGTATTCACATCCCAATTTTCCAGCGCAGAAGGCACTGATCACGTGATGATGTTTACCCCCATAACTGCTAACCTAGGGCAAGCCTGTCGCGCCTGGCCTGATGCTGGCACTAGAATCTACAGTTGCCCAGCTCAGGCCTGATTGCGCGCGCCTATTCTGTCTTTATCGCTAAAACTGTTCTGTAGTTTCTGATCGCCACAACCATAGTGTGGCAGCCAGCTCCGTTTTGCGTAAAGCCATTGGCATCGCTTGGCGATAGTTGCTGCTGACGCATCCAAGGGCTGGCGTGGACCTGTGTGTTCAAACTGACCGTATCCCGTTATCTACGTTACTGAGCCGCAAACATTATGGCGCACCAGTTCACCTCTACGACAGCAACAGAGCGAAGTGCGCCGCTGTGGTGGCTAGGCTTGGTCCTCCTGCTACTAGCGGCAATCACCCCTTCGCTTGGTGCGACAACCCCGTCCCTGACCTTGCCGAACGCCATTCCAGAGGCCCATCTGCAAGCGGTGGACCTCAAAAGCATCTCCCGTCGTATCCACCTCACCACGGCCACGGGGCGCGAGGTCATCAGCGCCAGCCTTCAGAACAAGGGTACCGTGCCTCTGCAGGACCTGTACTGGGTAGTACCTGAATCCGAAGACCCACAAGTGGGGCTAGTCTATGCGAGCTTCTCAAAGCCCGATATCCCGCTAAAGGCCACGCGATTGGACGAAGTGGCGAAACGCAGCGATGGCACTGCTTATCGCGTCTACCATGTGCGTTTGGACCCTGCAGTGGCCCCGCAACAGCGGCGGTCGTTGGAGCTGCTGATCGTCCATACTGCTGCACTTGAACCGCTGCCTCGCTCCATTCCTCAACATGGCAAGCAGCTGCTCTGGTATGCCGGTAATACGTACGTCAACAGCCTGTACCCTGTTGCTAAGCAAACCACCGAGGTGCTGCTCCCCACGGCCATTACTGAATCCCATGCCGATCAGCCCAAACCGTTTAAGATACGCGGCAAGGAACTCATCTATGGCCCCTACAAATCTGCAGAGCCACTGACGTACGCACCCCTAACGGTTCACTTTCCCCACCAGGTTCCGGCAGTGTGGCTCCCTTCGGTACGTCGTCACATGGAGATCAGCCACTGGGGCGGCCAGTTGACCGTCAACGACCACGCTGTGGTGCGCAACAATGGCGCTACGCTCAAGGGCCATTACGAGCGTACGCTGATGACCCGACCAGGTATGACGCCGGGGTTCTTGCTCAACTTTTTCCAAACTCCGTTGCCTGCCACTGCCACCAATGTCCATTTTCGTGACGAAGTGGGCAACGTATCGACCACTTTTCTTCGCCCCGGCAAAGATCAAGCAGCTCTGCAGTTCAACACGCGCTACCCGTTGGCAGGTGGCTGGATCTACAACTGGAACCATGGGTACAGCCAGCCCCTGGCCGACGTATTGCGCTATGACAGCACCACCCAGCGGTACAATCTGATGACCACACTCCCTTTCCTGTTTCCCAACGCCACGGTGGAACACGCTATGCTGGAAGTGGTCTTGCCCGAAGGTGCCATGGATATCCACGTGCGCACGGCCGCCGATGTGGACGATCTGAGCCAGGACACCTATTTTACATACATGGACAGTGTTGGTCGACCCATGATCACACTTTCCCGCCGCCTGGTTGTTGACGAACTGTCACAGTACCCTATTATCATCACATATCGCTATGACATGCTGGCACTGCTGCGTAAACCCTTCCATCTAGCTCTGCTTTTCTTTGCACTCTTTGTCTTGGCCTCCATCGTATCACGCGTGGACTATAACCTTCCCAATCGCCGTACCATTAGCATGGCCGCCGGTGAGAGCACGGCAAAGGCGCCGCCCTCGTTCAAGCCCAAGCCTGAGGCGCCTGCTTCGCCTCCCGAGACGCCCGAAAAGCCTGCCAGCATGAAACGCCGCAAGAAGAAGGCCACCAAATAAGGAATGTGTGGAAGTGGGGTGGGGTCAAACTTTTGAAAGGGTTGTTATCATTGTGATGATTGCCTTTCTTGACACAAAACCGGATTGCGCCAAATAAAAGGTTCATGGTAGCTCAACAACATCAATGCTTTCAATGTTTATCCCCGTCTCCTATTGTTTTTGGGCCCCTGGATGTATAGGACCAACGACTGCTGATGCGTGGGCAGGATGTTGGTGTTTACATTCCATCCAGCTGCGTTGGCAATCGCCAAGCACGGCCAAGCTTTGATTGCAGTGTTATACTAGCAAATGGCTCCGCTTATGAATATATGCCATGTGCATGGCAATGATACCCTTATAGTACGTGCGACGAGGGCCATTGCCAACGACGTATGGGCGCACGACGAGGCCTTGGAAATAGTTGGACCTGGAAAAAGCCCAAACGTCTTGTGGTTCTTGGCGCTTTTAGCCACCTACTCTTTTGCGGCGCGTCTATACGGTGCGATAGACTCTGTAAAGATTTCTAGTATTCTGGGTGGTGGTGCCATTGACGCCACATTTCTTCACGCATTTCTCTTATACACACTCTCGCTCACTTGTGCTCAGTTGCATTACGCTGGGGCTGTGCCTTGCTACCCGGTCTTAACTCCTTGCACGGCCTCCTTGAGATTCAATATCACCCTAGCGGCTGGTTTTCTTATTACGGGCCGTGAATCACGCAGGCGGTTTGGCATCACGATCACGTCGACGGAGAACGTAAACAACCGTGGAGTGTAACCCAAGTTTCTGCCCCTTCTTATTTATTTACTCCTAATCCCCTGACCCAAGCTACGCTCACGCTGATTGAACCTGAATTTTAAGGACATGGTGTGTGGTGAACACAGCCCACGAACGACTCACATTATAAAGCACCCCTGAGTTGACACAATCACTCAAGACCACGACACTTATAGCCTGGCCCTTGGTTCCCCTGGTGTTGCCCATGATACTGTTGAACACGAGCTCGCTGTTGTAATACCAAAGAGGGGTATGGGTGTGTGGAAGAAACAGAAATGCCGGCTACTCCTCCTTGCCCATGCACACAATGAGCTCTAATTATCAGTTACCCAGTCTTTCCAGGGGAAGGTGCTCATTCAATGTGGAGCAGGTTACGCTCTAAACTGCGCCAAAAAAATCAGAGACGCGTAGAATCCTGCCCTGGAATTAAGAATCCTCTCGCCGAATCATTGAGAATTAACTGGAGAACACGGTGGGTGCAGCACAGTTACCAGAGTCTATAAAAGCCGGGCGTGGTGCCCGTCATTAGCTTGCACCACATCCACCGACCTAACCTACCATTACACTGCAAAGCAGTGCCTGGCGCGTGCTATTGGACATCTGTTACCGCCATTGCTTTGGACTAGCTTACACTTTGGATCGCTGAATTAGCCCTGGTGTCTACTACCTGCCACACAACGACCATGGTGTATCTCTTTCACCTTGCCCGTACCGCGGCGCCTCTGGCATTATTCTGGTTTGGTGCTACCCAGGCCCATATGGCCATGGAACAACCGTGTCCACGCTACTCCGCCAACCCCAAATGCCCCCCACCTCCACGCGGCGCGACTGTGGACTACAGCATCAAATCACCCATTAGCGGGCCCAACGGCATCATCCAGCCGCTGTGCAAGTATAGCAAGCCGTACGATCATCCAGTCGCTACCTACGAAGCGGGTACTTCGATCCCAGTCAAGTTTATGGCTGGTGGCGCCTCCCATGGAGGAGGCCATTGCCAGTTTTCTGTATCATACGATGGCGGGAAAACCTATGCGGCTCTGCACACAATCCTGCATAACTGCTTTTCCGATGGCCTGAACTTTGACATTCCCATCCCTGCCAATGCGCCACCGTCTAACCGCGTTGTCTTTGCCTGGACCTGGGTCAACGCGGTGGGCAACCGGGAGTTTTACATGAATTGCGCTGACATCGCCATCACCGGCGGTGATACCAACGGCTCCATTGACGGCCCCCAAATGGTGGTGGCCAACTATGGTCCCAACACCCCGTATGTGCCCGAATTCGGTTACGGCGGCCAGGCCAAGGAGGAGCTGTACTTTAACGCACCCCGTATCTCCATCAGTCCCTCGGGAGTAACCACTGCATCCCCCTCTATGCCCGAATCCACGCCCACAGCCACTCCACCACCATCACCAACGCCAGATACAGAAGCGCCTGATAACAGCGATGATGCGGGCCCAGTTGCTGAGACAAAGAATAGCTTGCCACCGGTATTATTGTTCAATTCGATGAGTGCAGCCCCCGCTTCTCCTTCGGTCCCTTCACCAGCAATACCCGAATCCAAAGCACCAAGCCAAACTCCTACAACTATGGCTCGCACGGCTTCGGTTCCTCCAAAGTGGAAGCCTTCAAACCCTCACGCTTCGACTTCAAACACAAGGGTGAAGGATACCCACCGCAGAAAACCATCACGAACAGGCGCACTCAGTTCTCCTTGGTCGCCTTGGAACGACACCGGAATATCACTACTGGCGGCCCCAACCACCACCAGCAACTACAACAACGACAATAGTGAAGCAGTGGTGGACTCCAATGCCTGCTCACATGGCGCTATCAAGTGCCATGGGCGGACCAGCTGGAAGCAGTGCGTATATGACCATTGGGTGATGTTTGCCGTGCCAGTGGGCACTACGTGTGCCCAAGGCTCGCCAGGCATCCACTTTGCGTAAGATGTTCGATCTGCCGTCTGTGCTAATCATTGTATAACCCAACCCAACCGCTGCCTATCCGAAAACCTGTATGTTTGTGTGTGTGAGCTGTGGTCGTTGGTTGGCTTTTCACTCTTCTCTTTCGCTTTCCCATTTGTTTGCTTCTCTCTTCTTCCATCCTTTGCGTTCACTGCCCGTGCATTCATTTAGCACTGGCCCTGGGCTTTGTTGGTCTTTGGGCGGAAAGGGCCGAAAAAGGAAATTCATTACGCTCATTGGCGTCCGTGATTCACCACATTGGCGACTGTTTGGTTAGACCCAGAGCCTTTTGCTTGTTCGCCTGGGCTCTGCTCAATGGCCATTGTGCCTCTGTTATTGCACTTATTCCCCTCCCCTTCCCCACTTTTTTGATGTGCGTCTGTTGTGCCTCGTAACCAAAGTGCGGGTGTCCTATCGGTTATTTCCCCACCTGTACATTTGCATTATTATCATCATTTATTTATTGTCTTGTTGATTTGGCTATTGTATATACTCAAGCGTATAAAGCAGATGGTTCGCTGCGTCAACTCGACGTATTTTTTTCCTTTTTCTCAGTGGCGCTGGCTCCGCTGGGCTTCAGGTCCTAGACTGGGCTTGGGAATGGCCTGGCGACATGAAAAAAATTGCCGGGCCAAGGATTGCCTTTAATTATTGCCATACGCGTTCACTTGCCAAGACCGAGGAACGTCATTGGGGGAAATTGGATTTCAGGTCCATCGGTTACGGCGAATTCTGCTGCGGTTCTTTGTTCGATTCTCTGTGAGCAAACCGCTGCGTGCGTGCGAATCTGTTTGACTGTGAGTCTTATCATGAGGGGAAGGAAGGATGTTCGAGTGATAGTGCACTGGTCTTTGCCTGCTGTTCCAACCTTACCACGCTGATACACTCCCACTGTTGGCCGGGAGGCATCATCAGTCCTAAACCAGTTGGTGGAGAAAAGTAAAATTCCGGGCCCAATGGCGCAGCTGTTGCTTCACTGGTGCCTGCAGGCGGCCGGCTTTCGGGCAAGGACTAGGAATTGCCCCGGTATCCTATACCCATGCAAACTATTTTTCTTCTTCTTTTTCTCGGGTCAAGCAGCAAGTTTGTGCGACAAGCGCGGTGGACCATTGCCACTGATAGATAGTGATTGTGCCAGCACCGTTTAGGGTGAATTACGATCTGGCAGGGTGCTTAGGTCACCTACGCCTAATTGGATTTCCGGGCATTGGCCTCTTCACCAACCAGTCAGCCATTGCGCACCAAGATCTGATTTTCGCCGTTGCATGATATCCAACAGGTCGCTCCAACGGCATTTCGTCCAACGACTTTCCAAGAAATCCAGTAAAGGTCCATGAGCCAGAGCAAGTCAAAAAGGCAAAGGCTGAGGTTTGCCATAAGCGGACAGCATCCAATTATTTCTAGTCGTAGCAAGCAGCAGAGCAAGGAGAAAAATTTTAAGCGCTTTTTGGGTGGGAGCACACTGCAAGGCTTTAGATACCGCTCCCTTTTTCTGCAGCCCCATTGATTCGCCGCCAGATAACAGGCAGCTGACCGTCTATGTGCGGTAAAACAGAGAGGCCAGAGTTTAGTACTTGATGGCCATGAGGTTGACCAATACCGAGGTATAGATGTCGCCTTGGATTTGCTATACGCTAGAGCAAACAAATGGTGGTAAATCTTAAAACGATGCCATTTTACATATTCAAGAAGGCAAAGGCAGTATCAATTAATGAAATGGCCTGGTGGTTGGACGGAGCAAAACAAGCCAGACCGAAGTTGGAAATACGTGACAAGCCAGTGCAATCGGGCTGTCTGGTAAGAGCATTCAAGCGACAGCCCCAATGATGGCCTTCTTAGCTTCAGAGTCGCAGTGTGTGTACCTGCACCTGAATACAACAGCGAGCGTTTGCGCTCTTTTTGCTACCAAACGAGCTCCCATTTGCTGAAATGCTCAGCCAAACCATTTTCGGGCGACCTAGAGGGTGACGGCTACTCTGGGTGGTGTGTTGTGCGGTGAACAAGCGAAACTCAGAGTGGCCAATGTCGCGAGCCGATCCGCTTGTCCATCTTTGGACAGTCCGAGTGGGAAGACAAGGCAAAAAGGAAAGCAGCGGGTGTCTATCCACACACACACTATGAAAAAGCCGATCACTTCACTTGCAAAGGTGCGCACTTGGCAACTGTTCTCCATGGCGCTTCAGTCGGATATTCACGCTAGAATGTTTAATGGGATAATCTTGGCTGCTGTGGTCAAGCCTTTCCTAACAGCCTGGCTTGTGGAGAGCGCTGGTGGTAAGTCGGTAGTGAAGGATCGAGAAACAAAAGAAGAATCAGGCAAGATTCACCCACCAAGCGAGATAGCAATAAGGGCGGTATCTGCTGGCCGTAAGGCGCTGGTGTGCTCGCACCAGGGCTCTGGCTGGCAAAGAGGCCTTGGTTATAAATACCCTTGCTATGACCCATCACCCATGGTTCGTCACAACGTTACTTGTCCATTTTGCGTCCAACCTACTACGAGCAGGTTCCTCGTACGGTCGTCGTTGATAGCATTCGATACCCTTAATTAGCTCACGCTATTACGCTCGTCTTCCTTTGCTCTCTTGGTGCCTGACCTAATTCACAGTTAGTTTGGTCATTTTTTTTCGTTTACGCTGTGCGTTTGCGGAATCCATCATTGTGCCTCAATTGTGCCTCAATTGTTCCTGGTTGTTACGTGACCCCGCGTAATTATCCCTAATTTTACAGTCGCTCCATTTTCTTTTTATCGAAACTACTGGTTAGTGTTCGTTATCGCCGTCGTTTCTATCAACGTCACCATGTTCAACCAACTTGCTCTCGCATTTGCTTCGTTGTTGGCTAGCTCCGCCGTGAGCGGTCATATGCACGTCCGCAGTCCCTGTGTGCGCCGTTCGCCCGATGGCGCCTGCGGTGTTCCCCTTGCCGACAAGGACTACAACATCATGTCCCCCATTTCCACCTTTGGCAACCCGGACCCCATGCCCCTGTGCCGGGGTGCGCCCAAGGGTGCGGCCAAGTCCACCTTCAAGGCGGGTGACACTGTCATGATGGAGTTTGACAACAACGCCATCCACGGCGGCGGCCACTGCGAATTCTCCATCTCTGTGGATGACAAGACGTTTGTCGCTCTCAAGACCATTGTTAAGGAATGCTTCATTGACAGCAATGGCTTGAACATCCCCGTTAAGATTCCCGACAACGCCCCCACGCTCAAGGACGCCACCTTGGCCTGGACTTGGGTCAATGCCGAGGGTAACCGTGAGTTCTACATGAACTGCATGGACGTCGACATTGAGGGCGTGGCCGGTGGTCAAATTGTCGGGCCCAAAATTGTTATTGCCAACTACGGCGCTGACGAGTCGGTGTACCCCAGGATCGGGGAGTTTGCCCACAGCGAAGATCCCCGCACTGACCTGTACGAGAACCGTCCCATGGTCACTTTGGGCGGAGATGGTGCTTCGACCCCTACTAGCACCCCCATTTCGACCCCGATTAGCACCCCCACTACGACTGAAGACATTGCAGCGCCCACCACGACTCCTGAGGGCACCGATGATGAAGTCGCTCCCCAGCCCACCGCTCCCGCCACCCCCGGCAAGAGGTGCAGGCGCCGCCGCCACTAAGCAGTTTCACTGGCATTGCATCCGTTCCCGTGTGAGTCGTGGCGGCTAGCTTGGCTTCAGGTGAACCAGTCATCTTTATGTTAAGTTGATAGCGGTGATGCTGTGTGTGCGCTTTTCTACTGTTACATGTTTATTCTGCACTAGATTGACTGGGAGAGGGGATCCCGCTAATGCTTTTTATAACTCTTGTGTAAGCATCATGGGTAGCGCGTGAAGTGTCAGCTTTGGTTTTCTACTTTAAAGGGCTTAGTAGCATGCTTGGCTGTAGCCATCTCTGACTGCTGCCCAGGCTTGAGGCCTGCCCCGATAATGGGCCCGACTCCAAATAAATTTTGTTTGGTCCTGGGTCACCCTTCAGTTACATTGTCATGAGCAAATTGGTGGCCAACACAGGCAGTATCCGTATTATTTCTTTGGCCAGCTTTATGCGGTGTTTGCTCCGCAGCATTAACCGGTAGGATAATACGCCAAGTTCGTTGAGAATATGTATATTCAGGAACTGCAGCCTTTCACTTCGTACGTTAGCCGGCTCGAGGCACAGAAAGCATTGCAGGCTCAGCTGTCTTGAAACTGATATGCGGTTGGTTGATGCTGCGGTCATGCGCCAGCGTTTCTCAAAACGATACCTGCAGCTGGCGCTCACGTGGAGCGCAGCTGGTTTTGTTGTGGGCCTGAACCAGAGCTTATTTTTCCAAAGGGTAAACTCCCCAGACTCGAGGAGGCGGGGTGTGTTTATTTATTTTGCTTGTTTACCTGCCGTTCAGTTTGCCACCACTTG
>JANBQA010000299.1:0-18143 GCA_027576955.1 Dimargaris xerosporica
CTGGCGTGGGAACTGACAATGAATCGGCTCGGGAGGACAGGGCGAGGATAATGCGCCGACAAACCAAAAGAGCAGCAACTGCAATACAATGCCGTGATCGACGCCGGGCGACAACTTGGGCCAACGATGGGGTGGAGTGGTGACTAGAGGCAGCCCTGGGGCAACGATGCTGGCGGGGGGAAGAGAGTGAAATTGTATTACACAATGAACCAAGATGGATAGTGAATGGTCAAAATCCGCTAGGGCGACAGGAGAGGACAGACACGGTCAGAGTGCGATGCGCACGCAAGGCCTGGGATAATTGAATCAGGTTGGATAGGGATAAATGAATGGAGAACCAGTGCAGAGAGAAGGGCGAACCGAGTGCAAAAAGCCAGAGTGTGATGGTAAAAGGATAGGGAACGTACAAGGGGGAGGGAGACGATGTGATAAATGCGATAATGCCAGGTGTAAAAAACAAATGCGGGTGGCAGGATGGGTGAAGGAGCAGATGAATGAAGAAAATGGTACAGGGCAAAAGGACGCTGGCACACACACGCAAAGTATAACACTCGAATCCAAACACTCACTCACGCACTCTTTTTTTTCCTTGGGCCAGAAGGGCGGTGGGGGACCCGGTTTATATATGTACAGTTGGCCCGTGGTCCACGGAATAAACGGGGCACAGAGTTGCGAACAGCAAGGCACTGGGGGGATTCGCGCTGGCACACAATAAAATCCGTCGTGAGGGAGGCTGCCGGATTGGGGGAGGGAGGGAGAGAAAGAAACTGAACCAGCCCTCCCTCCTCACCGCCACTGAGAAGCGTGCCGACCAGCAGGCACACTCTCGCCCTCATACAACAGGGGGGCGAGGGCAAGAGCAAAACCGGAAATCAAAAAGAGGGACCTGCTACCTCGAACCACTCGGGGCCAACAACCCTGGATTGTTCGTCATGGCCATGGCCGCAACATCCCTACCCAGCGGATGATGGCCTTTTCCCATCGCCTTATCTGAGTGAGATGGGTTCATTGGTCCATCACTGGCGCACCAGTGGTTGCCAAACCGGTCACCTCCCACGTGGCTACCAATCGTGACTGGTGGTGGTTGGCGCCTTGTGCCCGCACACCAGCGTGCCGCCGTCATGGCCATGGCTGGCCCAGCGTTTTGTGCGCACCTATGATGTGGCTGTGCACACCGTGGTTTGGCGATAACAAGCAATGCCAGGCACGCTGCCATGTTAAGAATCCGTAGCTGCCTACGCTTTTGAGGAATGAGGGGGGGGGGGTGCGAGGCAAACCCGCCGCTTCCACGCTAGGATCACAAACGCACACCTGAACATCGGCCTCTGGGCTGCACTAGGAAAAGACACCAGCCAACCATCAAAACTGCCGTCAATGCAGCTATCCCGCTGGCAAGCACATATAACGGCACACGAAACGCATACTCGTAGCCAAATCTCCACTCAGCGCGGCGACTGATGCAATACTCTAGCAGCGGGTGGAATTCCGCGACTCGCCCTCCTCATTTGGCGACCAATGGCTTCTATAAGCCGAAGAGAGAGGGAGTAAGGTGCCGCCGTCGTCGATTTGACTCGACTGCAGCTGGCACGCACCTCGGCTACGCTGTGCTGACCACAGGAGAAATACTACGGACTGTTGGCTAGATGAGATGAGGAGAAGTAGGACACCCACCCAGCCTGCAGCTAGGCCTCCCCAGAAGCAGGAGAGAAGGTGCATCTAACCGCTGCAGCGGCGGGAGTAAGAGAGAGTGTGAGAGCGAGAAAGAGAGTCATGGCGTGGCGTGGAACCATGATGCGTTCGACACCTGTACAGGGGAGGCAAGGTCGAGGGCGTTGGCAGATAGTAAAGTGCCAACACGTCCTTTGCCGCTCATGCCTCCTTTCAACGCTTTGCCGTTTTAGGTAGCATGGCATTATTCCAGCATGGCTCCGGCTTAGCCGATGGCGCCGGCTTAGAGACGACGGAAAATGGCCAAAGGGCACAGAGCAGCCGGGTGGGTGCTCGACACGCACTCCACAGAACAGAAGCACCGGAAGGGCTGGTAAAGTGAGCAAGGGAGAGAGAAGCGCAAGGTCTTGTCGACGATCCCACCCGCCCTCGTCCCCCGCCTCGCGCTTTTGTGCCAAGGCTTTAAACGCTGCGCTGGCCTGCACCGACCAGATACGGCCGCCCATCCCCAAGCCTTGCTGCAGAGGGGCCGCTGGTTGTCAGGGTGTCGCAGGCTGTCAAGCTAGTCATCGAATTGGGCGGACCTGACCCAGCCCACCTCCTTTTTTCGCTGCTGCACACAGCTTCTGACAGGCTATTCAACTAGAAACTGGTCGAGTATGCATGTCCATTTGCAGCAGCAGCGCGGACTACAGATCACTGATAACAGCCACCACCACCCCCGAATCGCACCCGGATCCTACCAACGCGCCTGGCCATGCAGCGCTGAGCGGCTAAAGTTGATGGTGGGCGCCGACGCGCACTGCGTCTGTCGCATGCGTAATCCCACTCTCTCCCGCCCGCTAGTCAGTCAGCCAGCCACGCTTCAAGGGACGACTGGCTGAATGGAGCCAGTCAAAGGGCACCACCACGGTTTGCCTTTTCCAGCCGTTGGCGCGGCCAACGGGTGCATGACCGAACCGCCGATGGAGCAGCTAGACAAAAACAAAGCCGTGCACTCTGTCCGGTACATTTATCCCGGAACATTCCCTGCTTCTTTCCTTAGCGCGTTAAAGGCGATTCAAGGACAGGTGGTGGAACTAAAGACCGACCTTAAACTAGTCACCTTTCTTTCACGAGCCGCAAATTCACCACCACCAATAAGGGGAGAAGAGCCGTTGCGCCTATCCTGAGGCACCTAATAAATATCCACACATTATATTTTGGACTTGTCCCTTGGAAGCACCACTGCTGACGTGCCAATGGTAAGTGGTAGGCTAGTAGCACTGTGCTGGCTGGTCTGACGTGAGAATGATGCAAAAGGCCAATGCTGGCCAGGAGGCCCAAGGTGCATACACCTGCACGCACACAGGTGGGTGTGTGTAGTAGGTCTATGGCGCCAAGCAAGCCCAACTGGCTACGCGCGCAACGCAGGCGGCCAGTAGTAAGCTTTTGGCTGTACCTTTTGGCCATGGTTACTGCCAGAGGGCACTGATAGAGCTCTCGTGGTCAACGCTAATAGCACTTGTTCGCCTTCTCCAACCTCGCGACGCCTACCCATCCACCATGGCGCCTTGGTCCTTTTCTTCTCTATCGCCAATTCAGCGAACCCACAGATAGGGTGTGCATCATGGCGGATGAGCAACAGACCAGTTAGAAGCCACTCAGCGCCAAACCAGCCTGTCACCGCGTAACAGGAGTATGGGGGCCGAAGCCCATGGTGGCCAATGAGCGCGCATCACCATGGCCCGCCAATAGACATGCCCCACCGTCGTCCATAGGGTACCACTTGGCTACCACCACTCGCCACCGTGCTAAAGAGTGACAGGAGTGGCAAGGTATCGGCAAGCAACACGGCCAGCGTTGGATCGGATCGCTGGGCCAATCTGCCCACAGGACCAAAATGAACAGGTTGCTCGCCTTGTCTGTCATGACGCGCTCCCGTTGTGACTTGCGGTGGAGGCCACCAACGCAAGCATGGGCCGTGCAGGCAACCACCACTATTGCTTACTGCGCCGACCTTGGTGGGCGGGAATGCACTTTTAGCAATCACGCCTCACTTTGCTCCAGCACCGCCCTTGGCCATGGTATGGCTTTGAAAGGCAAGGTGAGCCATCCAAGAACAAGCCCGCCCCCCTCCAGACACACACCCTCAAAAAAATAAATAGGGTGGGTGCAAAGGAGACGCAGAGGACTTGTCCAGTTGCTGCGATCCCCGTAAAGATGTCTACGTCTGCACCGTTGGTTCCCAGAAGGTTCATTGTTGGCCGTTCTCGGCCCCGCTATCCGCCAGCCATGTGGCGATGCAGCGAGGTCTCGGAGCGCTTGTGGATAACTCTGCTGTTCATGCGTCGGTACTAGAGCGCCAATAGCAACCGATGGAGCATAACAAGGCCCCGTTAACGGCACCCGGGGCCCAGCGATTACCACCGTTGGCTTGGCAGCGCCTATATCTGGCATGCCCCAGGGGAACCAGGGCGGCGGTGGGGCATCCCTTGGATACCTTGGCTGTGGTGTGCGCCATGTGGAGGATGAAAGGAGGGCTACGGGCGTTTCGGCTTCATTTAACGCAAGCCTTGCACCTATTTGCCTCACTTCACCCCTCATGCTCTGCTTCGGCTTCGCTCATGAAGCAGCACAAGCACCATACGTACACGCGGTTACGGCTGGTATCGGGGACTTGCAGCAGAGTGGTCAACTAGTGGCCCGTCGTTGATTAACAACCGCTGCCTCTTTCACCACCTCCATTGGCCGACGCCTGGCCCATTGTTACCATATGGTCGTGATCCCAAGCGCTGGAACTGGGCCCGCTCTTCATCAGATTGAGTGCTTGGCCACCAGAGGCCAACTGCCTTGCCAAAGGGGGAACCTTTGGTTTCTCTGCTTCCCAAACTGCTGGGCACCGTCATTCGCCTTCTCCAAGAGCACATGGAGAAAAAAAGGTGTAGAGAACAGCGCACTGAGGATAAGGCTGGCCACTGGGGAAAAGGGCGGTAGCGGTGGTCGATAAATCAGACAGTGCCATGACTGCCGCTGTGTTAATGACCACGGGTGTGCCCCGCTTAAAGCGGCAACTGGGCATAAAAGGCAAAGTCGAGATTGAAAGCGAGGCACAGAGAGATCCATTTCTCTGGCTGGCTTTCCACACGACCATGGCAGACCAGATAATGGCCGCCCAATCGAACGGACGCATGGCCAAAGGGATCATCCCGATTTCTGTGGGCCATCTTGTTTGAAACGCCAACCGACAGGCGCCAGCGTGTATGCACCGCCACCCGTTTGTTTGCAGGTGCAGAGCGCCGCACAGCTGCACGCCCTCACACTCGCCACTGCACAGTTTCCCTCACCCGCCCTCGTGCGCTAGATGCGTTGAAGCAAGACTGGTCCTCAGCGCGCAAAGCATGCGCATCTGTCGGCCGCCAGAGAGCGGGTAATATCAACGCCCGCCAAGGACTTTGAAACCGGTGGTCTGTTCACAGGCGCTCTACCCTGCTTCCCATGGCCATGCAAGCAATGGGCGTCATGGAAACCGCCCAACCTAAACATTGCAGTAAGCCTGGTGTAAACGGGTTGTCGGGCAGCGCTGCCTAATGCCTTTGACGGCTGCCCAAGTATCCTCGCTGTATACACGACCATAAAATGTACCGACACGCGCCCTCTGGTCCCTTCGATCACCGAGCAAAGAAACACATGATGGAGCCTTGAACGCCTAGGGCACCAGCCATTAATGCTTGGAGGAAAGCAAAAGCCACCTGTGCCTTGGATGCAGCCATTATCACCTGGGACCCCCGCCCGCGTACCCACAGCCACGCAGCGTGTTCACAGGCCGCAAGGTGGCGTCGCGCAACCGCTAGGCTTTCGTTTGCTCCCAGGGCTGCGGTATGTTAGGTCCCAGGCCAACGCAGCCATGAGAAATATACGCCCGGTGCGGGCCAAAGTCTGGGTGGCGCGGGATGAGGGCGATTCTTTGCACTGATCATCATCATCACTGCCCGCTCTTGGACCTCGTCCTACCATCCGACGCACACTGGTCTTCCAACCAGCAGGCTGCTTTTACGCATTGTCTACCAAGTAAGCTCGGGAAAGGCAGTATTGCCATGCGGTGGTCGGGTTTCAAAAATATCATCACACACACTCTCACTCACGCTCGCTCAAAAGGACTAAATAATCACACTGCCCAGCGGTGGCGTCCCTTGCGCCCTGTCCCTGGTCGACCCATTGCTTCATTGCGCCGCCTTCCCGTTGCAAAGGTCCCGGCTGTTTCTCCGATCCGCTGTTCTTTCCCTGGCCCTAGACATTATCGCCGCTCCTGACCAGGGCGCATGGTCACCCTCGGGCCCACCCTTCCCCTACCGTAACACAAGGTAAGGGATGCAGTCGCAAACCTAAAACAAGTGGCCCAGGACTGCCCGACACGCAGTGCGCTCAGGGCGTGACCACCAGGGACCGTGCAAGGCCCATCACAGGGTGTGGGATGGGTGCCGGCGTAGTTAAGGTGACTCTCCAAACCTGGCGCACCGTAACTGAGCCATGGTTTGAGCGTGAACACCTGCGCACTTTTCTAGGCATATGCCAGCCAAAGCTGGTGGCCAAGCCCAATCGCCATAAACCATCACCCAGAGCCCACACGCTAACACAGCACTAACCAAGGACAAAGAGTACACGAGCCAACCGTACTCACGCCATCTGTGGCTGGGTGCTAACCAGCAGCTAGCGTCCTTTGCTTTTTTGTGTGTGTCCAACCTCCCTGTTACACACACAGCCTGCCAACCACTCTGGCCACCATCGCTGCCAACAAAGACGCACACGTCCCATTGTAGCATTATGTGCCTACTGTTCCCCACTCCGCTTTCGTTACGTTGACTGAGGCGACAGCAACGGAACAGAGCGGTTCTGGCTGCATGGTTAGTTCGGATCCTCTGGGCCATGGGGCTTATCGCTGGCATGGCCGGCTGGGCGGGCATGGTTACAATCCAGGGCACCGTACGACACCGCCTGCCAACCGCAGCGCAGGATGTCGCAGCAGCGACGGGCGCGGGCCTGCACTGCACGCCAGCGAATGATGGGCCGAGCTGGCCGGTGCACAAGGGGCGGGCACGCACCAACCAGCCTCGACGTATATCCATGCACGACACCAGCGGTATGATGACGATCTGGCACGCCCAGCGCAGCGAACGGGGCTTTGGTGAGCACGCGGACAGCGAGCGACGACGTCGAGTCAAAAGTAAACGAGGGCGGGTACACACATGGCCAAGGCGATGATTTGGGGGAGGGGTGCGGGAAAGGGTGTCACCTATCCGCGCTCACCGCCACCCCACTTTTCTTAAAAACAAAAAAGAAAAGACAGGCAAGCCATAGGACGGGCCTGGCCATGGCCATGGCTGGACGAACCAGCAACTCGATAGTACTCTATTATACTGTGGGCCAGTCTTTGCGTCCAATGCCCTTGTTGCCCGCCAAGGGTATTTCCCATCCGCGTTGGTGAGTGCAGGCTGAGGGTGCTTAGGGATAGGCCACAGCATCCAAGAGAAGCGCGACCTGGCACCGGTGACAGACCCTGCTCTTCGACAATTGTTCATAATCAGGCCGTCGTCCTGAACCTAGCAAAAAAAGGTTGGCGCTGAGTGGTCCCACCCGACATGGACAGCGGCCAGGGCAGGCGCGCTCAGCGGCTGGCCCGACTCTAGCTGAGCAAGCCAAAGAAGGCAAGGCCAGAGTGAGTAGGTGTGTATATATTGGGTAGACTATTATAGTGTCCAGCGACTCACTCTTGCTTTCTGTGTGCGGGTGGGGAAAATGATCGCCCTTCCGCCGCATGGCAAATCCTTGGCACAGTGGCCGCGCGGCCCGCTTACTCTTTTATTGGGGCGGGCGGTGCCCAAGCGGCCCACCCGAGCCCCGGCGGTGGTTGGCTTCGTTCCACTGGCTCGATGCCAATTGGCCAGATCGGTTCGGGAAAAAAAGCAGACGTGGGCGCGCGCTGCTGAACGATACTAGAGCGGGGTTAGGTGCTAGATGCAGTGATGGCCAAAGGTTTCTGAAACGCGCCCGCTGGCAGGATAGGCCCAAGGTGATCAGGCTTTTCTACGCATATTCTGGACGGGCTGGCCCTGCGCACATTGTTAAAAGGTGGGCGAGAATGGGACGCAAGCGTGTGCGGGATGGAGCACGCAGGGGGGATAAGCTACACTCGACCAAAAAGCGGCAGATGGGCAGCACAGGCGCGGCCGACCTGGGGCCTACGCAGCTGAGCCGCGCCCTGGGCTCATGCCATCTTATGCCGTTCCCTGGATGCGCTGAACAGACCAGGTCCAAGCTTTTTCCATGGCAGGCCGCATACCCTGACAGCACTGGCTCCTATTTTTTCTCCTCTTTCGCTCAGTCCCCGACCCAGCCGCAGTGTTATTTTTGGCCACAGAGAGCTTGGCACAGGGCGCCCTAACGAACGGGTCCGTCCATCTTGCGCTGCCATCCACTGCTCGCTCAATTCGCTGCCACCTGTTCCCACCAGCTCAGTCCAATCCGCTCCCTTCTTGATACGTTTATGGTAGGACGTGCGCGCGCACTCAGTGCAGCGTTAATGAACCGGCCAGCCGAGCCAAAGGCAATGGCCTGATAGCTGGCATGACCAGACTGAAAAGAGGTCAGGACGAAACTGGTGACATCGCTGCATAGATGAGTGCAACCGAGGTACATGGGATGATGCAGTCATTCGAGCCTCCAGCACAGCGACGCGCCTGTTACCTTGGCCGCTTCGCCTGGCTTATACTACTCTCAGACATTCCGCCAAAGACGCCCACGCCCTTGCTTTGCCTCTCCGAGAACTGCATAGCCTCTACCAGCTTTATTGCTTTGCACTTTTTAGACGATTGGCCTCATGGAGCTACCGTCACCTGGCCAGGCTATTTATGAGCCAATCTGCGATAGTGTCACAAGGCGGCGCAAACGACAAGCTCAGAGTCGAGCGCCTCTAAAGCGTTACAGGTAGTAGTACTGTGAAAGGTTCATAACCTTTGGTATAGCATGGCGAATAAAAGGAACATGGTGCCGTAGGTTGCCAAGGCCATTTGCTGTCTATTCCATTGGTGCCAGCGGCTATGCTCGGCATGCCGGAATGCCCCTAGGCGTTGGTGCTCTATAAAGATTATCCAATTAACTGCGGGACGCCCTATAGCGCATTGCAACCCCTCAGCTGCTCACCTCGGTCGATGGTGGCGAGTCACAACCAGCACAAGGCAGCGCGGTCTCTGGCCACTGCGCCCACACGCACACATACACGCTTGGTAGCAAGGGCGGTTGGGGCCAATCCTGGGCATGATCGATTGCCATTGTTTCCTAAAGAGGCAAGGTTTTTCTCTTTGTCCAGCCGGTTTATCTTCTTTGAGGTGTGTGTAGGCGTGTGTGGAAAATAAATGGCACCAGGTGAATAAGCATGCAGGGGTTGGGCTGCGCTGTTTAATGCTGATTGAGCCTCGGCGTGCGTGGTCAAGTAAACAAGGTGCCATTGGCAGCTATGCACCCAACCCAGCAGTTAAGCTGCTGTCAAACGGATAACGTCTTGGCGTATTCATCGCAGGCTCACTGATCGCATCACCGCTGGACCGCTAGTCAATAGCATTGTGCCCTGGCTACATGTTGACTACATAGTTGCGAGAAAAAGACGAGGCATACGCTGGTGGTGGGAACGCCGCTGCCAATGCTAATGAACTACCAGCATGAAACACTACGGCTTGGAGCCATGCAAATATAAGCGGCGCTTGATTTCACCTTTTTCATCGCCACCTTCTCCTCCTGCGCCATCCCGGCTTAAATGGCTAAATGCTTCACAAACAGGTTCTGCCGATGACGTTTAGCAACACTGGCCAGTTCTCCCTCTCTCTCTCTCTCGCTCATCACACGACCAGCTTCTGGAAGCCGTTTGCCTTGTTTCGCCAAGCGACGTGCAAGGCATGGCTGTGCGTCGCTTGTTCAACCGTGGGGCAAAGACTCAAAGCCAATAGCGTACAGAGCTCTGCCATGGCCATGGGCATTCATGAACAGCAGGCGGCTAGCAAATAGGAGGGCGATGACGGTAGGCCGGTGGGAGAGAAGGACGTTGCTCTTTATCTCATCTATCGTTGCGCCTAAGGGAACAAACAACGTTTCAGTTGCGTGTGTTGTAAAAGGAAAGAGAAACGCCCACCCTTTTGATATGTGCTTATATCCTTTTTCCTCCAAAAACCAGGGCTGACTGGTCGCAGAGCAGGGGACTGCGAGGTTACAAAAAAGAGAGAAAGAAAGAGAAAGGAGAACGGGGACCCTTGAAGTCCAATGGCGCTAGTCTCTGTTTATCGTACGAGAGGGTGCGATCCATGGACCGTAAACAGTTTGTGCAACAGAGGCGTGCCACTGTCTAGTGCGACACGACCAAAGACGCCCTTTAGGAGGCACGTTGGCCCTGGCTAATTTTTCGGACGACAGGTGCTTTGCGAGTCACGCTAGACAGCACTATTGTTTGTTTACATTTGAGCACCTGCGCTAAACTAACAAACGTCAACAAAGCATAGAGCACCACCCAGGCATTGGCCCTCCGGGGGAGGGGCAACCTGACCAATGCTTTTAGCAAGAAAAAGCAACATAGCGCCTCTGCTGTAATAGTTCGCAGTCGCGCTGCTTCCTAGGCCCCGATGTCAGCCATTTCCAGCACGCATCCCCGCAGCGGACTCTGCGGAAATGGCAGTATGGCCATACTCACGTCTACCCACCTATTTGCTTCCCTTTATTTGGCTGCTTTACCCCGCCTTCTTTGCATTGCTATATGTGCCAGCAGCAGCGCTTGGTATGGGCACTGCGTACAGCTGCACCATCCCTTCCAATACAGGCGCCCACCAATAGGTTTCACGCCTTCCCAGCTTTGCACCCAGAGCTTTATGTGGATACACTGGCTTAACGTCCAAAAGGGCTGCAAGAACGATATGCGCTTGACGATAGGGAATTAGGCAAGCAGACGCAACTTTTTTACATCAAACCAACAAGGTCGTCGCTTGCAACTGGGGTCGAGAGAAATAAAGGTCAGGGCAAGCAGTTGTTAGATCCCCATTTAGGGCAGCAGTGGCAGCCATGAATGGGTGGCAATCGGTGGAGAACGATGTGCAGTGCCCAGCGAGGCAATGATCGCTGCATTGATCAACAGAGTGGTGTGAAAAATGGCGGCGTGTCAGTGGATAGTTGTCTTTTGACGTGGTTGGGCGAGCTGTAGGTACTTTGAAAGCTGGTTCAGTTGTTGCGACGCCCGACGACACCTTACCCGACAGCTCGATACACTACCGATCTCATTGGCACAGTGGCTGGATGACCCATTACACTGGAGGCGATAGTGTCCTTTTGACAGCTTTGTTTCATCCACAGTGCATCGGCAGTGACCCAATATTTTTCCCTTTTATTTGCTGTGAAAAGGATAGGTACCTGCTGGGCTTGATATCAGAGAAGAGGCGCTTGTGGAAAATAGTTTAATATTTCGGGGTGGGCTTATGGGTGCTGAGCAGATATGACCATGCGTAACTGTGGGTGTGTGAACGCAATGTGCAATGAGTGGGTGCACACTCATATCGCTGGCCCTGCTTGCGGCCAGTAACAAAGGGATCGAAAAGTTGGTCATGCACTGGCCTGACCGCCAAAGTCTGGTTGCGTTGCTAATTTTGGCAAGCCTTTGCGCTACCAGTCGCCAAAGACCCATCGTGTAACATGTGTGCGCGAGTAGCGGGGCAAGGCCAGGCATGAACATGGTACAAGCTAGTGGACCGCCCGAGCACGTATTCATCAGCGCTATGCTACCAGCTCCTTTGGCAAGCAGCGCGTGGTCCTATGCTTCAGGCCTTTGGCGCGAAGAGGTGGTGGCAAAGGACTGCAGTACCTTTGAAAATTGGGGGAGGGGGAGGAGGTTGTTTTAGTACTCTTTGACCACGAAATATTGGCACTGGCACGGCCTTGCTTGACCGGTGGGCGAGCTCCGTTGTAGTTGGTACCCCGCAGTTGCGCAGCCATAGTGGGCTCCTTTGGTCTGTAGTTGTTCCTTTTCTCTTTAGATTAGGCGGTGCTCATAGCCAGGCGTGGTGAATCAAGTGGCTGCCGGGAGTACAGAGGGGGGCAAGGTTTGCTCCTTGACCAAAGTCTTGGTCGCTGTCACAAACCGCCCTGGCTCTGGCACATAGAAGGTGCGGGTCTCGCATCGACAAGGATAAAGGGAACAGTGCCAAAAGGTATATTGAGCATCTCCCCTAGCCGATGAATGAGGCAAAGAATGACTGCTTTCATGTGTCGAGTGGCCGGGCGCACCATGGGCCCTGGTTACTTTATGCGCCTCGCGGTTGCCCAATTGGTTTAGTGTAGATGGTTGCACAAGACTTCGGCCGATAGTGTCCTCGATGCGTGTGGGCGAGAAAAAAAATAGGGGTCCGACGCTCAAGTGTTAAAGTATGGCACCAAGGTACCCTGTTGTTCATGGGCATTGATGGCATGAGATAACCAAGCGACAGTGGACTTGGTAGGCTGCCAAAGAACTGGCATCGCAGTGCTGGCCATGAACTTATGGGGGAATGGTCGCAGTATCATGCAGCTTGAATGCACCACTTTACGCCCTTTGTACTATGGCGGTCTGCTTCGCTGTGTCTTGTTGTGGGCAGCAGTCAGCCAAGCACACCTAGCTAAGCGCCTGGTTATTTGAGATGTTAGTGGCTGTAGCGGCATCATTTAATGGCCTGGTTCATCGAGCTGTTTACACTGTTCGGATGGGCTGTTTAGTTCTTTATTTACCCTTGCAGCACTGCTGGTAGTAGATAGTGTTTTTGGCAGGGATGTGTTGGCCTGCAATTCACGATTGACGGCAAGGGCCTTTCAAGGGTGCTATTATTTGCTGTCTACCAGTCCATAAGTGCTCGAGCAATAAAGACAATGCTGCATCAACTATAATGCGCTTGGTCCAACTGATCTGTGACTTGCTTGCCGAGGATTTACCACTGGACCTTGGTTGTTGTGTTGACTTTCCAGGGCTACTTGCTATGACCAGTGGCGTTACGGTCGAATCCATGATCCACACGGCAAGCGTCGCATTGATAGACTCGTTGGCCCAGGTATCAGCCAATAATGCCCTATCAACCAAGGCTGACGATGGCCAGACTGGTCGGATCTTTATGGTTAACTCGGTAAGGGCAAGGCCCGAAGCGACCGGTCCCGTAGGGCATGGTGATGAACCATGGCCATGGCCAACAGGATTCCCGAGTCATTGGATCGCAAAAACAGAAAAAAAATAACGAAAACGGGGAGGGGGGAAAGTCAAACCGTTGCACTCACCGCCAGCCTGATGGTTAATGGGGTGCGTTCACGGTTTACAGCGAACGGTTCTAGTAATTGGTTGGTGCGAGTGTGCCACCAACTATTCAAACTCAGTGTACTGGTGTATGAGGCTGTGCTGTTACCGCCGTGTACGAAGAAGAAAAGGCAAGTGGGCAAGCGTTGTAGTCACCAGCCATCTAGTATCGCCCTTTCCCCTTGTTTCGTCACGTACCACAACAACTGCGATGCAATGAACAGACCCAGCAGCAGTGCTAGGGCCGTCACGACGGCCTACCTTTTTGCGCTACCAGGTTACCGGGCTATTGTCTAACACATAATGCCCTTGCCTATAGTTGGCCCAAAAACTAGTCAAGGCGAGCCCAGGGAAGGCTCTGTTGGGAATCACTCTGGCTTTAGCTACTTTTGGCCTTGCGGCTCAAAACCACAGAGGTCAGGCCGGCAGTAGCCGCTAACCCGTGCATTAGCGTGATACGCAACGCGCCCAGTGCTTGAAACCACTGCCTCCCAGCTCATTCGGGCCGCTAGCAGTGGCTCCGCTGGCTCACGGACCAATGGAAATGCAGGGTACTTGCTCGGCCAGCATGGCGCCCTGTGCTCACATGCCAGCGCACGCTGGGAGGCCTCGCTAGGGTTTGCAGCACCACCTATGGCCAAGCAGCTGCGCAGGAAACCTCGTTTGACTTGTCAGTGGAGCAGCAACCGTAACCCAATCGAAATCGTTTCCCTCGCGTGACCCTCGCTGTAGGCCTTGGTGTCTTTTGTCCATCCTTTCTTGTTGCGAATTGTCTTTGCTGGTGACTTTGACTGGGTTCTTGGAATGATCACGGCAACTAGTCCTGAGGCAGCGGGTGCAAAGACCCAAAATAAGTCGTCTGCTTACCTCTTCCATTCCCACCTGGTGTTATCTATTTTTTCTTTCGTTCTAAGCATTGCCCTGTGCCAATTTCTAGCCCATCCCTGCTCACGCAGCAGAGCACACGTTGGCATTCAGGCTCACCCAATCCTCTACCGGCCTTATTGTATGCCCGGTTAGTGTTCGACGCGACTGTGCCTGGACCTTCCCGCAATGGCGACCAACAGTGCGTACAAACGCCTGACCAAGGAATACCAGGCCATCCAGGCCAATCCACCCCCTTATATCGTCGCAAAGCCACTGGAAAGCAATATCCTCGAGTGGTAAGTCCATGGCAATCGTCTCATTGTTCGTCTACAGCATACATTGTCTGCGTCTCAATAGTGCCTTGGTAACGCGGGGTACCTGATGGCGGTCTTTGGTC
Organism: Dimargaris xerosporica; assembly: GCA_027576955.1. Classification (NCBI taxonomy): domain Eukaryota; kingdom Fungi; phylum Kickxellomycota; class Dimargaritomycetes; order Dimargaritales; family Dimargaritaceae; genus Dimargaris; species Dimargaris xerosporica. Next base: position 14,256 of record JANBQA010000299.1, read on the forward strand.
AGCACCTTTAATGGCAAACTGTATACCTTTGTCCGTGCTTCACCGGGGTCTATCTCGGGTGGTTCTTACAACTGCCTTTTAGGCACTATGTGCTCCGTGGGCCACAGGCTACCGACTATGAAGGTAAGTTTTTGTACGGATGGCTGGACGTTCGTTTTGGTAGCAACTACTCTAGCAGGTTTTTTGATATGATGCCAGCAGGAGCACGTACCCTGCACTTTGGCATGTACAAAGGATGCTAACGCGAGCATGATCAATCTGGTTAATGGTTGGCAACGACGGGGGGTCACCCTGGCTCCGACAACCTTGCATCCACCATTGATTACAACGGGCAGCTGGCGAATATCATGGTAAGTACGCTCACACTTTGCCATTTGTTTGTCGCTATTGCAAAGAGCAAACAGGCGTGATGCTTTGATTGATGCGGCAGATTGAAGCTAGTTTGCCAACAGTGGCCCCAAGGCTTAACCCTTCTTTGCCTAAACTCTTACGGTGCACCGCATGGAATTTGGCTTGGGCTGGGGATGTCCGCTATGCCAGGTGTGCTCAAGTTTCCAAGCGAGTATCCCTTTAAGCCCCCAGCGATTCAATTCGTTACACCCAGTGGCCGCTTTCAGCCTAATACCGACATTTGCCTAACAATGAGCAACTTTCACCCTAGCCTCTGGAACCCGTCGTGGTCCGTAGCCACGATCCTTAATGGCGTATTGTCCTTTATGGTGGAAGAGGAAACGACCACAGGAAGCGTTCGCGCCACTCAACGTGACCGGCGTGCCCTTGCCGCCAAATCCCACTACTTTAATCTGGCCAACCCGGTGTTTAGAGGTAAGTCATATTATGCATCAAAGGTGACCTTGATGGCATGGATAAAATTTTACATTTATCCTTTTGGCGCCGTAGACATTTGCATTGATAAAGTCTTACTTGGCCGTGGTCATCGTAGCACACCCATTAGCTTCTCTAACGGCAAGGATGGCTGAGATTGTTTGGACCTTGTCAATGGCGTTGATGGTGGTGTATTCCTCATGCCCAATAGAGGTGTTTCCTGAACTATGCACGCCCGTTGTTACGCCATTACCACCATTAAATCCGTCGTCGTTAAATCAGCCACCAACTTTGCTCAATGGGACAGTTGCGGCCTTGCCTCGAGATGCCAGCACACCAAAGGTGTTTGGTGCTGCCAATCAAGGTTTACAAAGTCCCCTGGACCGATTCCATACTCCTCATACCCAACTCCGAGCCCGACCCACAACGGCTGGCGTGATGGTGGCAGCTCACCCCAACCTCACCGAAATAGATTCCGCGGGGGTTGCAACTGAGGTGACCGACACCGTCAGAGCACCCTTCACTATGCTCGGACTACGTTGGCTTCGGCTAAGTTCATGCCACAAAATCACCGTGGTATTCTTCATTTTTATGTATTTGGTGGCAGCCAAGCTCATCCAGCGGGCCATGGCTTCGACGAACTAGGTGCGCAATTGCATATGTTGTATGGTCAAAGTCGCTGAAATTTGTAAGCACTTTGATCTGCGACACTGTTCCTATCCTATTTTATTTTTATGGAGCTTGGCGTTAGCTCACATATTTATAAAGTGTATATTGGTAATTGTAAACTGTGCCCTTGGTATGCTAACATGTAAAGTTGCGTGCAGTTTAAACCTGGGAAATCACGTTACCAAGTCTAACCAGAGAATCGGTTGTGCCTTTACCACAGCTTTGGCCTTTCAAAACAATGGTGGCAGTGGTCAGTTACAATTTGTCATCTGTTCAGATAGACTAATAGGCATCACACCTTGAATTACTCAAGATGGTTAAATTTGGTTCTGCAAGTGGTTTAAACCTGTTTTTAATGGTGCTATTTAATGCACCGCAGATTATTTAATGGATCTTTCGGGATCAATTAGTGAGGCATCTTTGGTGAGCATTCTAGATCTGAGTTACGTCAATGTCAAATCCTTGTAGGCGCCCTGCGTCTATAAAGAGACAGTTCAAACCGCTGAATAAATCATCCAGCTCCACTTTTCGTATTTTTCACCCCATTCTTCCCTCCTTTCCTGTCCTGCTTGAATAACCTCTCTCGTTACTGCCTTCTACGACGGTGTTAGTGTCACAAACTAGGCCGGGAAGAGCCAACAGTCAAAGAATAAATAGATGTAGTATTTGTTGTAAGCATGGCCTGTGCCCACTTCGGGGCTTGGCCTGGTTTAAATATGGCTAGAGTTAGGCATATCAAGGCTACGCCGCCTTAGCAGTTCATCCTGCCCAATTAGGGCCTAGCTGGTTAGACAGACGCTACTGGCTGCCCCTCCAGCCAATGCCCATTGGATGACAGTACCTTTGCTGCAACTGTACTCTCAGTGTAAAAACTCAGGCCTAAACACCGCCAGGATGGAATCATTTAGAACAGCACTGTGAAAATGGTGTCACTCAACCCTAAATGCTAGCTAACTTCAAAGACAAAATGTAATGCATGCTAACTAAAACGAGCAAGTCCAGAAAAACTGCTCACTCTGTCTTCTTAGGCACAGTTATCATGAATTAAATAGACGTTGGATCCCTCGCAGGACCATGTACAGGTCTTAGTGATAGGTGTGGTGGGGAACCCGCCTCAATCCCTGAAACCGCCTAGTTGTGCCGATGTCAGTGCGATGTTACTGCCAACTGTGCCTGTCAAGTATAGTGGCTAGGTGTGGTTACCGCACCAGTGCTTTATTTTCTTTCTGTTTTGGTGATACCAACAGGAGCTATTTGAGCATGATTTTGGATGGCTGGCCATCTAGTTTTATCCCCCCAGCAGTGATCTCCATTTCAGGTTATAACTGTGTACCTGGATCTTCCGCAGGTAGGTTTTCCACCCAAGTGATTTAGTAGTTGGTTTTGTGCAGGGGCAATGATAACTATTGTTCCTGAGGTTTAGTGCTGCTTTTGGTTTTATTTATTTTTGAGCTAGATGACATCGGCTGATTAGATCTAAGCCAATGGTCATCTGGCATTTATTTTCAGCTATTTAAGCGCGCAGTTACCACATACAATTAATAAAAAGTGTGTGGAGAATAATTAAAGCGTGGTGAATTGCAGTTCTTGAGGCGTTTGTGTTGCTGCGGTGATCTGAGTTTGTGTTTATCTAGTTTTCTTCAAGGGTGTACGACTAAGGCCCCAGCAGGCAAAACAGTGAGAACTAATGCTTTTGTGGTGGGGTTTGGCACCTTCCACCTGATTTGCTCATAAAATTGTGTTTTGTTCATCCATCTATTTTATTCGTGATAACTGCGTCTATTCAGGATGAGTAGGTCATTTTGGGGACTTACTCTCTATAGCTAGTGTTTACCTTTTAACTTGGCGGCACTTACCAATTACGGTTTAATGATATTATCACCACAGTGCTGCTACAGCCACGATGTTCTGTCTTATTCCATTCAGCAGACATTTTATCTAGGATGTTATTGTTCTGAGTGGCTAGCTTAGTTTCAGAACAAAAGTGTTAGAAAGTTGGGCACCAATCGTCCTCTAGGCACACTACTACCTGCTGTGGCTCCTCACATATAAAGGGACCATTGTTTTCATCTATATTAAAAGAGCGGAATTTTGAGAGTGATTTGAGACACTGTGATTTGTGATGGTGATTGCGGCGGTGACTGAGAGCTTGTGTTGAGGAGAGAGTGGACATGTGAATTTGTGTGTTATGGAGTTTACTGCTGGAGATTTCATTGAGTTGGTGATATCTGTTTGTTATCCTCCAAGCTGAATTTATTCCACCTATTCCTGGAAATTAACCCAATAAACTTCTCCGCCTATAAAAGGTATCTGCTGATGTGGTGGGGTTTGGCACCTTCCACCTGACTGACGCACAAAGCTGTGTTTTGTTCATTAGTCTATTTTATTCATGAT
>JANBQA010000300.1:0-18105 GCA_027576955.1 Dimargaris xerosporica
TGCGGCCGTAGTTCCAGTTGGCCAGCCATGGACACCGCAAGTCATGTGAGTCGACCCGCGCCCCCAGCGCATTTAATCTGACGTGCAGTGTTCGGGTCTAATCTGTGGGATGTGGAAGAGGGTACTGGTCCACGTCGCTTTCACCCTCTTCTAGCTGCTCAGGAACTCGCGCATGTCCTGACCACCCACACCACTTACTCGCCCTAACCTCCATAGTTTACAGCCACCGTTCGAGTTTGTGCGAGCCCCAGCAATGCCTGTCCAACGTACTTGGCTTCACTTATTGTAGCGCGGTTTGTTGTGCCTGTATTCGTGTGTATGCCTAGGTAGGACCAGTAATGGTGTCCGTGGTTGCACTACTCATGTCGACTGCCGTTTCCTACCTAGGTCCCCCGGGGACATTTACCTATGAAGCCGCCGTGGCCCATTTTGGCCCCAAGGCTGAGTTTATTGCACAGCCCACCATTGAAGACGTCTTTGGTGCGGTGGAAGCGGGCAACACCGCCTATGGTTTTGTACCCTTTGAAAACTCCAATGCTGGGATCGTATTGGCCACGCTCGACCGCTTTCTTGCGATTCCCACCAGTGGCAGTAATCGCAGCAGTCATGTCCAGATAGTTGATCAGCATTACCTGCCCATATCGCAGTGCCTGTTATCGAACAGCGAATCCCTAGCAACGGTCACCCAGGTCTACTCTCACCCCATGGGATTCAACCAGTGCCGCCAATGGCTGCGTGATCACCTGCCCCACGCCGAGCAGATAGAGGTGGCCTCGACGGCCAAGGCAGCGCAACTGGCAGCTGCGGCTAACGAGCCTTCCAGCGCTGCTGCAATTGGTAACGCTGCGGCCACCGAATTCTTCGATATCAAGCTAATGGCCAAAGATATCCAGGACCATGACGGCAACATCACTCGGTTCTTTGTGCTTAGCCCGCTGCCATCCGAACCCACTGGCACCGATCTGACCTACCTGTATTTTACGGTTGACCACCAGTGCCCGGGCGCACTGCACCAGGCGCTGGCGTCATTTGCCGACCATGGCGTCAATTTGACCAAGATTGATACGCGGCCCACGCACCATGAGCCCTGGAATTACTACTTCTTCGTTGAATGCACCGGCCACCAACGCGATCAGGCCATCCAGCAGGCGCTTCAGCAACTGCAGAAGCACTCGGTGCAAATGGTTGTACTGGGCTCGTATCCCATGTATGCGGAGCACCGCCTTACCACGCAATTGACAGGACCAAACTAATGCACTGCTAGTGTATGCGTGTGTATGTTCTAGGGTTGCATCGATGCACCTTTTCATTGCTATTTTTGTTTCGATTTCTGAGCAGTTCTAATTGCCATACGCACTTCTCCACACACACGCACATCCTCTTTTTCTCTTCTCGTATATTCTTTCCTTGGTTTTCCACAGTCACGCTACCTTTGACCTATTTATCACGAAACGTAGCAATGTCATAACTCCAACAAAAAAAGAAACCAAGCACAATAACAAATAACGAGTAGCCATATTTTGAACGTTGGTATTAAAAACCTTGCTATGATCCTAAAGATGGCTGCCATACCATACCGACCACCGATTAGCCTCGTCACACTGCTGTAGGCACTGATCCGTGTGCGACACTCCTAATGTTGTTGACTATCCCGGTACAGCGCTTCCTGGGTCACTTGCATCTCGTCAATCTCAGGAGCCAACTCAGCCAGTAGCTCGTACGACTCCTTGTAGTGGTTCAGCTCAGCATTGACCAGCTCCGAGAGGTATCGCAGAAACTCGGGCGACTCGACGACAGCTCTCATGAGCGACATGGCTTCCTCCACCACTGCCACAAACTCGTCTTCGGCCTTGAGGATTTCGTGCTGGACTTGGTCAGCTTGGTCGGGTCCCGAGTTCTTGAGGCTGTTTTTGGTGGCATCCAGGGCCAAGCGGCTGGCCGTCACGTTCTTGCGGGCCTTCATGGCCAGCGCAATGCTGGTGTTGACGCTGTTGCCAATGGGATCGGTAAACCGGTGTCGCACGCTGTCATCCAGCTTGAGCTTGGACTCGCCAATCTTGTCCTGAATCGACGCAAACTTGAACAGGGCAGCGCCGTACGGTTCCTCAAGGCCCACTTCCTCCGATGCCTTGAGCGTAGAGCGCGACATGGCATGGTACACCGTCTTGGGCGCCTGTTCTTCGGGCGATTTGGGCGACCGTAGGTCCCGCGACGTGTCCTCTTGGCCCATGGCCACGTGTTGGATCCTGTCGCTCACGTTGCGCGAAAAGTCCCAGATCGATTCACCCAGCTGGTTCACGCCTAGTTGAAACGGGGGCGCCGTATAGGTCTTGCTAATACGGTACATGTTTTGTTGCACTTCACGGATAGCATCAAAGCGCTAGGAGCGGGTGCCAGAGAGAGAAAGCATAAACCCATGAGATGTCGGTATAGTACAGGATACCCAAAATAGAACGAAAGCAAACAAATTAGCAGGAGAGGCCGTCAAGTTAGCCTTTGACTGAGAAAAAAAGGCCTCTATTTAGATAGCCTAGCTAGGCTCTCAAGCCTTTCTAGGTGACCCTTGCCTCTAGTAGGGCGTATTTCCAATGACAGCCCGAACAAATACCTCCCCCAAAGAAACCACTACCAATAAATATGCATATACTTCACCATGTAGCCAACCTAGTTCAATGTTTCCCTTACCTTTTCCAAGTCCAGGTATTCCTTGGGCAGCTCGGTGATGTCGGTGGCCGCGCCCATCTTCTCTTGTGACCACTGGTCTCGCGCGAAAACATACCCCGCACACCCAGCAGCAATGCCAAACAGCGATGACGACAACGCCAACCAAATAGAATAGCGTTTCGGTTAGACAGCGTATTCGAACAACACGGGTGTTCCTTTACCTAGCTATGCCACTCAAGGGCAGCCCTCCCGCTGCCGCAGGTCCTAGCTCATTGGTTGGCAGCACTTACCTGCTTCACTTGGGTGAAGCTCCGGTTGAGCCTCTGGGCAAAGGGGTTGATCTTTTGGCTAAACGACTGAAACGAGTCCATCGTGACAAAACAAGCAGGGAAGCGAAGCCAAAAGGGATAGTTATGCGGACTAGCGATAGTAAAGGCACCGGTAAGCAGCACGCATGCGATTATGTTCAAAGAGAAGAGAAAAAGTAGAATGGCGGTTGCTAGGACAGCAAAGAGGCAAAGCAACCACGTTGAGATGAAGCCATGAGCGACCCGTGGGTCACTGAGGCGGCGCTGTGAGACTACTGAATAAAACCCCACTCTTCCCATAACAAAAATACCACCTCAACAGCCCTATTTCTTGTGCTGGAAGGAGCCGTGGGTGACGCCATTAACCACCAGCATCTATGCTCGCTCTTCTCGTCACCCGCGCCGACCATGGCTGGCTGCCAACAGCAGTAGCAGTCGTCGTCCCCGTGGCTCTGGGCGCCTGCTGCTAGGGCGTCCCATGACCAACCAATGGCCACCGCGATAGGTTGGCATCATTGGTTTGACGGCAATTTGCTGCTATGCGATTACCACCTTTCACCCCCAGATATCATTACTGAGAGCCAAAGCAGTAATATAATTCCGCTGCTGGTGCAGGTATAGCGACTTCAATTGTTCTAGGTTTATCTACAGCGCTACAAGTAGATCTCATATCATGCCTTCCAAAAAAAGATGACTATGCTAAAAGGTTTGGTAAAAGTACAGCAAGTGGGACATGTGGGTATGTAGAAAAGAATAAAACGCCCTCCTTCCCCTCTTCATCAGTGGCATGGTACAACAAAAGGAGCCCTTCCTTTAGAGCTTTTACCAAGCCATACCATGGAGCTACTGCTGGTGCTTAGAACTCGGCCAGCAGGCACCAATAGTTACAAATGTGGGTGGTTATTGCAAAGGCTGGCAGTTTACTCGTCTAGGTCATCTGCCCAATCCAAGGAATCATCGTACACCATGGGTAGGGACGTGGCAGGTGGCGACTTGGGTGTAGGCTCGAGCGCCGGTGGAGATGCAGCGTGTGCCGTGGTGGCATTGGTTCCAGCGGGCGTTGCTGGCGGCGGAATTGCACTGTCCTTGGTCTGGGCTACTGAGCCACGAGCAGTCGAAGCGACCCCATTGGGCTTGTCCACGGGTCGCCCCTGTTTACGCCAAGGTTTGCTCGTGGGATTATGCATGCTCGACCGGAGACCTGAAGAAGAATACTCGGAGGACGACTTTGACATCGAGTGGGTCCGTGACTGACGAGTCCGTGTATGGGATGCTCCATTGGCCTTGGCAGGTGGCCCTCGTTGCTCTTCCTTGGGTTGGTCCCATTCTCGGTGGCCTATTGATTGGATTTTTCGCTGACGATTCGACTCACGGTGCCTACAACCATCCCTCAGTGCCCTATCAGCGTACTCTTCCAGCAATGGTTAACAGTCTTAAAAAAACCTTTGGGCAAAAAGGCTGTCACTATATTTTGTTCATCTAGGAATCAACAAGTGCCTGGCCCTATGGTCCACAGACATCAAGCTTACCGTTGGTCCTCGGAAACGACCTAGGCAATGAAGCGTTTAAAGGGGTCGATGGTAAGGTCAGAAAAAGGAGCAAAATTCACAGTTTCGCTAGTCACCACATAGAGAGGGCAAGGGTTAGCATTTTTTTTCCTCGCAGCACATTACCATATGTTTGGAGATAATGCGTGAATGTCAAACGGGGCCAGTGCTGGCTAGCTTTTGTTGGCTCAACGGCAACGTACCTGGCTGGACTCTGAAGTTGCTGGTGGCGACCGGTTAGAACGGCCACGACTTGGGTTGCGCCCATTGCTACGATTCCACTGCTGCGAGTTACGCGGAGGGTGGTACAGGGTTTGGTCCTGGGTAGGCGAGCCCAGTGTCAGGCCCTTGACGCCTTGCGAAAGATCGGCCTCGGGCGTTGCGTGCTGGGATTTCTCGTCAGACACATTGATGTGCGATTTTTTGTTCTGGCGGTGCGTTCGTCCTGATCGCTGCGACTGCTGGCGGCGGCTGTGCGCTGAAGGTGACTGCGAGCGATTCCGTCCACCAGTGGCTAACGACCGCTGTGCCGAACCAACAATGGAAATGACTCTTTGGTTGCCAGACGACGGAAGCGCGGCTGCAGCCTGGGCGTGAATGGAATCGTTCAACGTTTTAGGGCGGTTACCCGCTTGGCTGCCGGACTTGAGCGTATCGACCATGGTGAATGATCGCGAGCACGGGTAATACGACCAATGGTCAGCGCAAAAAAGGGGTGACGTAAACCAATGTTACAAGTGCGTTGGATACAGTGTGTATCTGCGTGGATTCAAAACCAAAAAAGAGACAAGCCAAGGCCAAGATGAGGAATGTTAGCCTGGCCCACCGCGCACTTTTAAACTTTCGCGGTCGCGGCTTGCCATGTTGACGCGATGGCCGTGATCCAGCTTAAGCGTCAGGGCGGCAGGGACGCATGGGTATCCAAGGCCACATGAACCGCAGCGATTGGACCCTTCATCCCAACTCACGCCCAGGGCCCGTGAGGCCTTTGTGTGGTGTGGTTCAGTCGCAGTGATTGTCGGCCAATTTCGCACAGGCGGCCACATTGAGTCGCCCTAAGTCTTCCCCTTTTTTGCCCTTCTAGATGGCTTTGGGGTCTTCAAAGTATGTGTTTTTCTGCAACAGCAGTCATACACCACTTGGCTTGTCATTGACTAGCAGCAAAAAATGACGATAGCATATTGCCATTGTGCTGACAAGGCGAGCTGTCCATGGCCAATGGCAGCGTGATTTCAGTGCAACCATCAGGCCTTTAGCTGGTCCATAGCTAAGCACCTCCATTTAGCGCCCTAACGTAGCACCAGCTTCAGTTGGTCACTTGTGTCCATCAATAACTGGTGCTGGGACTTCCAGCAAGGGCTTTTTCCTATCCATCAGCTACGGTGCTGCCATGCAACCATGGCGGATCAGCTGCTAGTGGTCATTGGTCTCCCTTCACGGCCCTTCGCACGCAAGATTCTATCACCAGACGGCCAGTTGTAAATATGGGACCGGCATTAATACAAGGCAACCTGCCATTCATCCTCGCGCTTCCAGTTCGACACATCTCTCACATTGCGCTGCTTCCGGTGCAACATGGCCCTTTTCCTTTGTTCATCGTAACCCATGTGAAGCCCGCTGCCTTGGCGGTGAAATAAACAAAACGGTGCGTAATGTAAGGCACGTCATTTATCCAACGCGATTGTGCCAAACCCGCCAAAGGAACCACGCCCACATAGCCGGCCAGTTCCGTGGCGAAGCAGAGACATTGGCTACTAAAAAGGGCGGCCCTGTCAAACCCACATGCCTGAAGCGTCCCTTGTGATTAGGCCACCGCTATGCCATTGCGCAAATAGTGGCTGCCCAAAATTCATAGCTATTACAGCTGCCAGAGTAGCGATCCCATGTGCCAGCATTTGCCTGATGCCTTTATGTGCGGCATTCACCACGCCATAGGCCTGTTGGGTTATATATACCCACCTCCACCCACTTACCTGTTCTTTGCCATAGCGAGGTAATAGCCTTCACACTAGCAATAAGCGAGCATACTTATACACGTGCACCCCTTGGTCGTTTGGAATATCATTTTTGCCATTGGCTTTTCTCTTGGTTGTAGTCCGTGATTCTCAGTCGCATCGAAAAAATCTTTGCCTAAGCGTTGGGTCTCTTGACCCAGTTCCTCTTTGGCTGCTTTCCTCGTGGCACCAAAAAATATTTGGTGGCGGCCTTTCGTCGCCCAGAGTTGTGTTCCTGTTACCCAGGAATAACTCATTTTTTACCCAATGAGGGCACTGCCATCGTCATGAAGATGATGATTAAGCCAGGCATATTGACCACGGTCATAGCTCTAGGGATGGGACTACAATTCGCTCAAACCGCTGCGGTAGCAAAGTCAGGCGCCTCGTCGCTGCTCGCTTCACCGCAGGAGCACTTCCTAGGTCCATTGGCCATGCTTGACTAGGATGCTATCTTGAACCACGGTCCCATTGAAAACATGAAGAAGCTATCCACCTCTGACGACTGGGACTACGTGCAAGACGTGCAAGCTGCCACGCTTTTGGTGGGGTTCGACAGCTTGTACCCAGTGCTACGCCATCACCTGGACTACTTCTTGAACCACCAGCTGGGATCAATCAAAGGTCAGACTGCGCTCTACCCGGAGACCACCGAGCTATACGCGTCGCTGTCGGACACGGACTTGCGTCAACGTTTTCCATTGCTGTACCTGGTAAAGCAAAAGCAGTCAACGGTGCCAGTGTTTGTCCTACAGCAGCTGATAGATCTTGCCCTCGAGGAACGTCCCATCGCCTCGCCAGCACTGACTAGCCAGTCACTTACCCTGTTGGCTGCTTACCAAGAAGCCTCAAACAGCCCAAACTTTCATCTGCTGTACCAGTTTGCGGTGCACCATGTGGCCTGGTTGCTGGTGAATGCCGCTCTGGCTGAAAACGATTTATGGCTCCTGGAAGAAGTCTGGCACATGCTTGACCGTCGCTTCAGCCAAACGCCACACCTGTACCGCCTGTCACTGCTCCTACTGCTGCAGTTCAATCTTAGCAATGGGGTCAACTTGTTGAGCACCTGGAAACACAAGCTTGACCTGGTCGTTATTCAAGAGGTCGTAACCTGTGCCCGCGTTCTGGAGGTGGAGAGCACATATCGCATCTTAGCGCAGCGTTGGGCGGATTTTGCATTGATTGGCCCGCCGCCGAGTTCAGTGGATTGTTTGATGACCTTTCAGCTTCCCAAGGAGACAGCTTTGCCCCTGACGCAGGAAAATTTCTTTGCCATCCCCTTGGTGGCTGCAAACGAGCCGTAGGTTGTGAAGCATGCGGTTTCAATAATTTTTTTGCGAGGGAGTGTTTTCATTCCGTCCGCTATAGTCACCATGTAGGGCCGTTGGAATACTTGACTCCGGCCTGACTAATAAATCCTGCCGCTGTCCAAATACTGGCCACACTTCGCTCAGCGCTTGCACCCCCACAGTACTCACTGACAAAAAAAAAATACGGAGCGAGCCAGGCAATCTTCCCATGGCGGGATACTGGTGGTCGTGGGGCTGTTTATTTTTAAGGAGATAGCAAACTGCTGCGCCGCGGTGCTGCAACCACAAACAAATGGATAACGCCAAACAAAACAGCCAATCTATGGCCCGATTCGACGCCGTGATTGCCAGGCCTGGGTAACTATTTCTCACCTCACCACTTGTATGACTCTGCCTTGACTTGGCTTTTCTTCCACAGTTGCTCTAGGACGTTTTTTTTTAACTTGTCCCAACCAGCCATGTGCGATAGTAGCGCCCAACCGCCACCAACGGCAACCACACCACAACGCCCCAGGCACTACACCATGCCCACCACTCCTCCAGTTCAGGGCTTCTTGTCGCCGTCCCGACGCGCAGCTGGCGAGTACCGGCACGGTACACGCGCCAACATTTCTCCACTGCGGACGGGCGATTCTTGGCAGCAGCGACTTAAGCAGCAGTGCTTGAACCGAGTCCGCGACGCTCGCAACCGCCAACTGAATCGCAACCGTCAGCTCAACATTGGGCCTGTTGCACCAAGGGTAAATGATAATGGCATTGGTACGTCTGGTTATCACAGTGGCAGCGATGCTATGGACAGCATGAGCGACGACAATGAGCTACTCGGGGAGTGGCGACAGACGGATGCCACAGGGGCATCGCGTGAAGACCAATGGCTGCAAGCTATATTTGCAAGCGAATGGCAGCGACTGCAGGCCGATTTCAAATCGCAGTGGACTGCTGAGTGGCATAATAGTGCACTTTTGCCCGAGTCGACCCACACCGCTGATGTTGATGCGCTGGCACAGCTTGAGGCAGAAATTCGACAGGAAGCGCATCAATTGCTTCACGAGAGCCCCAACGCGAATAGTTTGACGACTCAAGCACCATTGTCTCAGGCACCAGCAACGCAGCATTGCCAACCAGCGCAAGCAATATTGCAGGATGCCATTGACCAGCAGCTGTACCAATCGATGGAGGAGTTTGAGCAATCGCAGCTTGAGGCCACCATCGAAGCCCTTCAACCTCCGTCACAACCCATGGATCAATGGTCATCCATGGCTACCATGCCTTGCCCACGCTGCCAGCAGTCCGGTGCATTGCGACCCGTCCCATCAACAACGACGATGACAACAACCGCACCTACAACGTCCACAGCGCAATGTACACAATGTGGGTTTTCAGTTGACGCTCAGGCCCTAAATAGCCTAGGACTTATTACCGCCGACCACAGGCAGTCGACCTGTCCTACGGGAATGCTGGCAATGACGTTTGATCCCGCGACAGGGTATATCGTGCTATGCGACCGATGCGATTGGTGTCAAGTCATTGTTTGATAATTGGCGACCGTGAAGCAAGTGTTATAATATGCATTGACAGACCTAAGCGACGTTGGGTTTTTAAAGGCTGATGTTGTATCTCGTAGGACAGTTGGTATTGGTTATAAATGCCAAGTTTGTTTGGAGGCTCTAGTAAATTCAGCCTTATAACCATACGATGTCAAGACTAAGAGCACTCGATGCCACTGGTTGATGTAAGAATACTACGATGTATTAGGGGCTGGGATAAATATGGGTTTATATTGGCAGTGGCAGGTGCTCAAGGGCAATAATGAACAAAAAAACCTTTGCGGCAATGACTGAGAGATCAATCAGTTGTCTTTATTGAAATAAATTGATACCAAGCCTCGAGATAGTTGCGCTACGCATTAAATACGGGAACGAAAAACGATTGGCATATAGCATAGAAAGGCAGGGAAAATGTTCAAACTAGGGAGTGATCAGTGCTGGCATCAAGGCCTGAGGTCCTGGCGACTAAACATGCCTGGATGAGCCCCACGGGAAGGGTAAAAATACGCAGCGCGGTCCGATTTAAGCGGGTGACTGTTGGGCGCATTTGCCAGGGTGGGCGAACCTGATGTAGGACTGGCCAGCGTTGCAACAGTTGATGAGGAAACCTGCGTGCCAACGCGTGTCGACGGCGGAGGCGATGCAGTCGCCAGCGCCTGCAATGTCGACCGACTGGTGGGGGATTTAATGGTGACCAGGGGAGACATATTCGGGTACTTTTTACGTCCCACAGGCGATGAGGGTGAATCAAGCAGCACGTACGAACTCCCGGATGCCCCCGAGAGCGACGAGTCGACCGATGATGATGCCGACGCCGATGACACATGCGTGTATTTGAGCTGACGGTTAATCTTCTCACCCAAAGGCGTGGACGGCTGAACTAGTTGGTGCCATGCATGCCGGTTCAATGGTGACAGTTGGGGCAACTGGTCCGTTGGTGCTGATGTCGACGCCACAAAAGTGGCCGTTTCTGCGTCCGTTGCCCGAGGGGAACGGACAAAGGGGTTTTCCGATAGCTTTGAGTCAATGCTTAGGGAACGCTCGGCCCGCGAAGGGCAATGTTTGAGTCCGCCCAACGTGACGGGGCCAGCCGTCTGCCGCGGGGACGCTTGCCCGATGTCTCGGTTGTTTTTGATAAAGGCCACCAGATCTGCGATTGGAACGCCATCCTCGTCACTCGCGCTGTCAGTTGTGCCGCAAAGGCCATCGCCATGAGATAAACGCACTCTCGACAACCATGGTTTGTTGTACTGCACTTTGTCCTCAGAGCGTGCACCCACAATGGATTTGAGGTCGCGGTAGCGGCGGTTGGATTGCCGCTGGGGCGATTGGTGCAGGTGAGCACGAGATCCTTCGTCCATGCCATGGCGAGGTCCCTTTTGCGGCCACAGTCGCCGCAAGCTGCGACGCACCAGGGTCGGGGAGTCAGACTTGGGGTGGGAAGCCGGAGAGTTCTTGGAAATAGCGGCCTCGGCGTGCAAGCATTGGTTAAGTGTGCGAAATTCCTGCGAGCTGGTAATCTTCGAATTTCGTGATACCACTGGACATGGCAGTCCGCTGAGTGGGCTAAAGGATGGTGGTAAAGTGGTAGGCGCCAGCGTAGAAGTTGTGTCAGAGGATTGTGTGCGCTTCTGAACTGGTCTGGCTAGGGCTGGCACCGCAGTGGCAGACTTACCACCCTTTGCCTTGGTGGCCTTTGTTTTGGAGCGTGTTCGGTTACCAGACATCGTCACCAAATCGGCAAAAATATTACCAAACGCCAAAGGGGACATGGCCGAGATGATGGTCACGTTAGCAGAAGCTGGTGACGCCCTGCATAGAGATTCCGTGCGTTCAAGCGACTGACGGGGCAATGTTGAGGATTTGGCCTTTACAGGTGTTTCGGGCATATGCGCGTTATTTAGCAAATACGACCAGTCCGGATCGCGGACGCTAGCAGCTGTCACGATCGACGGCTCCATTGGCGCCAGCAAGTGGTCAAAATAGTCAACCGGCCCGCACTCTGCAGGAGAGGGCAATCCCGTGTTCCGCTTTTTGAATTTCAACCACGACTCCTTGCGAAGTAACGCAATTGGGTTGGCACGGAACCGTTTGGGGCGCGGGGATTTTGATGATACTTGGGCGTTGCGGTCATCAATCTTGCGGTAATTGGGGCGAGGACGATGTGCTTCCCGCCGTGCTCCTGTTGACGACAGCCGCCAGCGTTTGGGATGCACCGCGGACGTTGGCGCATTGTCCATAAGAGTTTTAGCCCGGGGTCGCCGTGTGGCACTGTGAGGAATGGCAGGATCGTACCCCGGGCTGTGGTGCTCCAATGGCGCTGGTGGGGAGTGATGCAGCACCTGTCGGTCCATAAAATCCATATCAGAATTGCGACGCTTGGGATGACGCGACCAGCGCGACACTCTAAAGTACGTAAAGGTACGTGCCCGCAAACGACGTGTGAGTTTGGGGGCTTTGGACCAACGTGACTGCACCCGGTCGCTAGTGTTTGCTGACAACTTGGGGTGGTCGTCTGGAAGCCGCGGAAAGAGCTGAGGGCTGGGCGACAACAATGGCTTTGTATCACCGCTTGTTAGTGCAGCTTTTTCTCGCTGCTGTCCACCAATCCACGTCAGTGGCCGGGTCATCATGGTACTAATACTCCGCATCCGTGTCCCAAACGACTTGCCAGGCTTGGACTGGCCCTCCTCACCAGCACTGTTTAGCCGCTGGTCGTCGTGCCCGATGTCGAAGCTGACGCCACGCAGAAGAGCACCGGTTGTCTTGGTGGAGCTCTTGCTGAACAGGCGGCGGCGACGGGAACGTTGGGTACCACTCCTGACATCCGTTCGGAACAACCGAATGGAGCTTTTGGGCTTTCCCGTAAATGATCGGTGCAGTGCACTCGGTGCTGCCAGCATCGACGTCGTACGCGGGTGAAGTGGCTTCAGTGGGGACATGTTCATTGGCTGGGACCCATCGCTGGCCAGGCGTCGAGCCGAAGACACCCTGTCGCTGTTCAACTGAAACCGCGGCGTCGAAATGTAGCGAGTGGGGCGGCTCAAGAGGGCGTCAAAGCTTTTGGCACTGGTCAACCTCCGACCAGGAGGGGATGATTGCGGCCGCTTGTGCTGACGACGGGGCGGCGAAATCGGCGGTCCCTTGGTTCTCAGCGGTGGGGTTCCTAGACAGGCGGTTCCTAACGCTGAACTGGGCTTCTTGGGTACACTAGGGCGGGTGGTGCTGAGGCTGGACCGAGGTAGTGGCGTATTTGGAGGACGATCAGACGCACGCAGGGGTGGTGAACTCCATCCGTTGGCCAAATGGATGCGCTCCACGGACGACATTTCGTGGTGGTGTATTACCGGGTGTTGACCAACCGATAGGCCACGCGACCGCCCGGTCATGGGTCCTGGTGCGTGTAAACAGTCAAGCGAAGGATTGGTGTCCTCGCTCAGCCTTGGCGATGCCTCTACGATCCGGTTTACTAACTGCATGGGATGAATGACATGACCTTGGTCCATCGAGCTCGCAGAGAGACGGCGACAGGTGAAAGCATGCGTGGTTGCAAAGTTTTGACCAAACGCAGCCTCAGCAACATCTTCGGGTGAGTCGGCGTTGTTGCCGCTAGCATCAGGAAAATCTGCTGTCGCCGCTCTCTCGGAGCGCGACGAGATCCACTTAGTCACCGGGCTTTGGCGCCATTCTTTGCGCTGAGTAATCCGGTCCAATGCTGGTACGAGGAGCGGCGACGACGGCGACGACATGTCCAATGGCTGCAACAGCGGTGCGGTGTCATCCTTGAGGAACTTAAAATTATCATTATACAGAATACCGGGCCCTACTGAAGGGTTCAACGCCGTGGCGGTCTCCAGGCTATTTTTTTGGCTGCGTGCGATGCTCAAGCGTACCTTGGCAAAATGAAGGATGCGCGAGGTTTGTTTTTGGCTACGGATCGAGCTTTGAAAATAATTGACGTCCTCATCGCCGTTGGTCCACTCTGATACGTCCAGGTCTTGCGAGGCGTGCGATGACCCTTCGCTAGTGACATGCGATAGCCGCAGGATGGACAATGCCCGTTCCTGCACGTCCTGCGTCCATTGCTTCAAGGTGGCTCGCTTGGACCAGCGGCTGGGATGTTGGTCAACACTTTGCTCCGCGTCCCCTGGCAGTAGCATTGAATCGTCCATCGCTGGATACAAAAAATAAGAAAAAAAAAACAAGGTATCGCCTAGCTTAATACACTATACAAACACACGGTAAACAGTAAGATAATGGCAAAAACGCACGACTAATCAACCAATAACCACAGGACACGGTATGTACAAACCAGATCACTATGTACACGTTACACCACACTCGTTTGTCTAGATTATCATTAAAAGTATCAACCACTGGGCTATCCAACATTCATCATTCCAACCGGTACGGCAACCCAACTAACAATCATTAAGCAAGCACCCAAGGGCAACTAGCGTCACGGATCGCCGTGTAGGTCAAGTCATTAAAGTGCTTGGCAACCTATCCCCGTCAACTGTAGCAAACGGTGCTCGTCGTTTATGGGGGTGGACCTAGTCAAGCGTATCAAAAAAGCAAAGGACAATGTACACGCCTGATGCTGGCTTTGGCACGTTTTAAATACGGGCTAGCCCTATTCCTGCGCTAGCTGTGCGCACGTCTTGCTAATTCCCGCATTACGCCTGGGCCAGGAGGGGATGTGTTTCTCTGACCGGCTGCCGCAACGTCCCCTGGTATTTGTTTGTGAGCTGGTTGCGTGCGGCCCCTTGCGCGGTCTGATTGGCAATCCGCCCTGATAAACAACCCAGTGTATTGAATTGTCCATCACCCGTAAAAGAATGTAGTTTAGGTGTTGCATGCTAGGTGTCAAATTCTGACCACCACTTGGATCGGATTTCTAGACCATGAGAACCAGGGGAAGCTCGTGGCAGGTATGAGGTGCTAAATGCGGGACTGTGGTGGGTATGGCTATTTGGAGGAGGTAAAAGGGGGAACTCTAGTTTGGAACTAGTGGGTTGTAGACACTGTTGGACCTACAAGCCGCCGCCGGCACCAAAACTAGGGCGCCCTCCGTCGTATGGTCCGACCGGCCTATTCCCCATTGCGGGCGATGATAGCCCTCAACCAACCGACGGTTTACAATACCAATGCATCACACAGCCACACTAACAGCGAGTCACATCATCAAAACCCCCGCTTGGGCAAGTGCAAAGATGTTATGATCACTTGTCAGTTGTCGCGTTGCCTTTTGTAGAGCTTGCTAGGCAGCGGCCTGTCGCACTTCGTTGAGACCCGATGGCGTATTTCTGCTTGACTCAGCCCGACAGTGTATTGAATGAGCTATTTCACAGGATGACTCCCTGTTGGGTCAAATAGACGCTCAGGCAGCCTAGTGGTGTGGGTATTCCATTGGCAGACTTACGCCCATAGCGGAGGGGGCTGCGATATACATCGTTTCGCTACGCCCTTCTAGAGTACGATAGGTACTGTGCTGCTTCCTGGTCTTTATTCTTTTTCTTTGGAGATATGGGTTTCTGGCGGGACTTTGGACCATTGCTGATATTTTCTTCTGCCATCAGTTTGTGCATTGGGTGGAACGATGACGAAAGGCAGGAGGCACTGTATTTTTTGCTGTTATGGCCACGTCCCAGCCATAAATAAGCCAGGCCTAGTCCGCCAGCCTTCCACCTCCTCCCTTATGAACTTGGGTGTATATGACCTTTGGAGAGAAAATGGAAAGGAGTGAATAGGTCGTAACGGTAACTCATTGGCCAGGGGAAAAGACACAAGGACTGAAATGCTGTGCATGGACACGCGATACGGTGCGGTGGGTATGGCTGCAAAATGCATTTAACCCGCCAAACGCTCCCGCACGCCTTGTAAAGGGGTAAGGAGACAGCTGAATGCGAGTGTGGTGGCACGGAGTGCGGCGTAAGCCAACATTGAACCGATACTACCGTGCGGCGAGGCCATACCGCAACGCAGTAGTGTGCAGCGCTCGGCACAGCTGACCGGTTGGAGTCTGGATACAATCATCAATTCCATAGGTATTATAGAATTAGAGCGAAGTGGAAAGCATTCCCGCGTAACAGAGTAGACGGCAGAAATGCATGGGCAAGGTTAGCAACTGGTACAGGCAGCGTGTAAAGACAATAGCACTATATCTACTGCTGCAGAAATAACACAAAACTTACCATTAAACTCAAATGCAAGCAATGCGCTGAATCTAACGAGGCCCTGGCATCTTGATGCATTCGCCCAACGCCCTCAAGAGGGCATATCGGGGCCACGGTTATCACTTTGTGCCTCGCAAGCAGTGTGGCCTTGGTAAGAATGCACTCTCGTAGTTTTCATTTGGCTGCATCTGTGGAGTGACCTAGCAGCTGGGCTAGCATCAGTTCCTCTTTTTACTTTCTCCTTTTTGTGTCTTCCTAACCGGACCATCCCTAAATGGGAGCTCTGTGGGGGGATTCTCCCACTTCACCGCGCTATACTGGCCCAACGCCCTTTTATATGCTGGCTACCTTCGTCGTCTCTGGGGCCTATTGATGCCCTGCCACCTGAGGTCAGCTGCAATCAACGCACCAGCAGCTAACAAAAAATAATAAAGGCAATCTATACCTACAATCATTGCGGAACGACAAGGTCGTTGCCTAATCTGGGCGCCGGTCAAGGCCAGCGACCAATGGGCGGGCGTTGCGGGTCCTTGCCCTAGGCACGCCAACGCCAGCAGCCGCAATATGCATCTCTGCATCGGGTGTGCCATTGCCCCCCACTCATTTTTATTGCTGCACGCCGCCCCTCTTCTGCACCTCCAGGCGTTGATAAGCTTGAAAAAAAGAAGACAGGGCAATGCGTTGTGGGCGGCGCTCAGGCAGCCAGTGGGAACTTTGATACGCCAGCCCAGCCAGTAACGGCCATACACCAACCGCCCGAGCGAGACACCCTTTTGGCATTCTGAACCCGCTTGGTTATCGAATTGCCTTTTGTTCAACTCTAGCCTTTGTATCGTTTACTTGGCCCAAACACACCCTTTGACGGTGCCCTTTACCCATCTTATTTCCTACCCTGCTTGCCCGTTATCATCTGCTCGCATAATCTTCACACCATGGCCGCCACCAGCCACCAAAACGTAAGTGATGCCGTTCACGCCTACCGCTGCTGCGCGATCCCCACCAGCTTCCTATTAGCCGCTGAGTATGGGCATAGCGCCATAGGCCCTATACGCCTTTGTTGGGCGCCTTGGCCAAAAGCGTCGGGTCATTGGCTTGCTATCGCCTCACCGACACCTGAGCTACTCGGCCAGTGTGCTCTAACGCTTGGACTATTGTCTGTGTGCTTGAGATTTTGGCCTGGCACTACTTTCATTGTTCCTGCAACAGATTGGCCTCAATGGCTACGTTGGGTTTGACACCATCACCCAGCAGATTCAGCGCAAGTTTCTGAAGCGCGGTTTCAACTTTAACATCATGCTTGTGGGTAAGAAGGATGACTTCGATGCAAGCGAGTGTATTCCTAGGAGAGCGTTTCCAATAGCCTGATTTAGCACGGCGAATACCTATGGATCGATGGCTAACTCCGCAGTGCCTTCATCTTGCCACCATTGCTCACTCTGGGCCTCTATGCATCTTTTGTATTAATTGCCTGGGATCTGTTTCGCTGGCAAACCAGGTCAAACTGGCCTGGGCAAGTCGACCATGGTCAACACCATCTTCTCGGCTCACCTGATCGACAGCAAGGGCCGGAAGAGCGCCACGGAGACTCCCCGCCAGACGGTGGAAATCACTCCTGTATCGCACCTCGTGGAAGAAAACAACGTCAAAATGCGTTTGACGATTATCGATACCCCGGGCTACGGTGACCAAGTCAACAACGATTGTTGCTGGGAGCCCATCATCAAGTACATTACCGACCAGCACCAGACGTACTTGCAGCGCGAAACTTCGCCCACCCGCGAGCGTTTTATTCCCGACACCCGTGTTCACTGCTGCTTGTTTTTTATCTCCCCTAGTGGCCATTCGCTCAAGCCTCTGGACATTGAAGTGCTCCGTCACCTCACCCAGGTGGCCAATGTGGTGCCCGTCATTGCCAAGGCCGATTCGCTGACCCCTGAAGAGCGCACTGCCTTTAAGCGCCGCATCAAGGACGAGCTCAACTACCACAAGATCAACGTCTACCCGTACCACAGCGAGGAGGACGACGAAGCAGATCGGTCTCTGCTGCACTCCATCAAAGAACTCACCCCGTTTTCGGTGGTGGGCTCTGAGGACACCTTCAATGTCAATGGCCAGACGGTTCGCGGCCGCCGTCACCGCTGGGGCATTATCAACGTCGAAGACGAAACGCACTGCGATTTCGTGTACCTTCGCAACTTCTTGACCCGCACCCACCTCAGCGATCTGCTGGAAACGACCGCGCATATCCATTATGAAACCTACCGTGCGTCGGCCATGCGTCAGCAATTGCCGGGCGGCGAAGGGGGTGACCATGTGCCCCTCGTCAACGGCTCCAACTAAACTGATTGGGCCGCATGCCATGCACTCTGAATACGGTGCAGAGGTGAAGTAACAGTCACTACCTTGAGTTTTTATTTTTTCCTCTTCTTTTCATACTGCTGAATGGAACTATTTCATAATTTTTAACCATGACTCATCCCCATAATGTCTCTTAATGGTTGTGAGCAGTCACGCTCTGCTCCCGATGATGCCCGATTGATTTTTAACAGATGTCGTGTT
>JANBQA010000301.1:0-18084 GCA_027576955.1 Dimargaris xerosporica
GAGCTCAGTGCAGCTGTCAGACTTTCAGTACATTGTCATGCTGCTCCGGATGATGTTATCACGAGTCATGGAGGATGACGATGCCACACCGCCCTCTACGGTTAACGCGTCCAGCAGTGACTGCTCAGCGAGCAACACCCTTGACAAGAGCGAGGAAAGCATCGCCAGCGTGTCGGTTCACGCGGACGCCACAGAGCGGAGACAGTCTGAGAACAGTGGTGGAAGCAAGGCACCGCAGTGACCAAGCGCTGATGTCTTGCCTCACTAACCTAGACTGTCTGTACCATAATAAACCGAGTCTGCAAGCGTGACTGTGCGCCGAGACACACTGGTTAGCAATAACTATGGCAGGGCAAGTGTCAGCTATGATGTGGCCGTAAGCCTGGCTGTGTGGACTTCTCAGGGGTAAATTAGCCTCGCTTGACACAAGTCATCGTTTATTCTGAACAGCTGTGGCTCTGACCGCTGCATCAATCGGCGTGTGGAAAAAACATAGAGTTAACGCCAGTTTGGGCGACCTGTGGGTACATGTTGTCCACAGGGCAGGCACAGGATGGCATGTTGAAAGACGTATCCCTCCTAAGGACTGGGCCTAGTTCTGCCATATTGGTTACGCGGTTGTCGTCAATGATACAGGCCACGACTAGCCAACAAAATGTCGACTGCCCTACATTGATGTGCATCAGCCACAGCCATTTGGGTTCCATTGGCACATTTTGAGCATTATTACGTGGTAGGCTGTGGTTGAGCAACAATGACCATTGTGAGCACAAGAGCGGTGCAAGAATGCACCAGACCATACACGCCTGTCGTGGCGAATGGTATGTGTATTTTTTTCAGTCGACCACTGTCAGATACACCAGCGGCGCAGCACCCCAGCAATTGGGAAGCAGCGATAACGGTGATCTAAGCGCTGCTAGCTGCCAATAATTAACAAGGCATAAGGTCCCACTCGGTGGCTGGCGTCTGTACAACAGTGACTAAGGATTTCCTATCGGAGAATGGAAATATCGAAATTGAGAGCGAGGCCTTACGCTTTAGGAATGCTCGCGATCAACTAATCTCACCAATCAAGTACCAACTGAATGATACTCTAATAGAGCGCGTTTCTCTCTTGGCTGTGTTTAGTTTATATTCACAGGGCCCAGAGCAATGACAATGGAAAGCGAGACATACTCACGCAAAGGCAGCAAGAGACGGATAGCACAATGTGCCACCGTTGTGCAAACCTACAGAATTCGAGCCAACGGTTTAGAAACAAATGGCGAATACTCCAATACACGCATCAGCTGCAAAAAGGCAGCCAAAGTCCGTAATGGTGATATATGGTTGGACCACATCAAAGGCCCCAGTATATGCTTAGAGTGGCCTTGGTATTCATATTCAATACTCTTTTGGGGCACAGCTGCAACAAAAGAATGGAGACCATTGATGAATTTTTTGCCGGCGATTACACCATCCTATATTCATGATTCATGAGTTGATCTGTTGTTGCAATTACCAACCTTTGAGCTGGGACCTTGGCACCGCCAAAGGAATGGCAATGCTCTTTTCATCCCTGAGTGCATTGCAGTGCGGTCGAATGGTGGCGATGATGAAAAACCGCTGCTGGCAGTGCACTTCCCAGCGACGGACCCTGAGTCACGCACCTATAAATACCCACAGATTTTCCATACTTGATCCATCATCACCCGCCACACCAGCCACCTTCTCTGCTGCAGCATCCTTTTCTAGCTTCCATCGCGCCAACGTGGTCTTCACTTGGCAATATATTCTTTGCGCACTTTACACCCAAAGGTGCTTTTGTCGTCTCTGGATGCCTGGCCTCGCAGCATTACGCTACCCCCGCTTCTTCTGCTACGTGTGCGCCCCTTGCCGCCACTTTCACCATGGCCCGTATCGCCACCTGGTTCTTGGCAGCGATGGCTGCAGCTGGTATGGCCAACGCAGCGCTGGCACCCAGTCAGGGTGTGGACGCCGTGGAAACAGGCACCAATGTGAGCGAGTCCAATGATGATGGCGCCAATCTACAGCAAGGGTCTCTGCTGTTATATTTACCTGTCGAAGTATTACAGAACATCGCAAGCCGACTTACATTATCAGCCATGGATGAATTTAAACAAACAGCTAAACTACCAGCTTTGCTGGTGGAATCTATCAAGCCCGCAATACTTATCAATGTAAGCACACACAGCCTTCCCATTGATTCATGGCACCAGTTGTGTTATTTCTTTATTCGAGTCTTTAAGCGCACTGGCAATGCCGATTGGCTTTACCAATACGCTGGCATAGCTATCCATTGATGCTGGGCGTTAAATGCGTACTAACCCCGACAATGAGTGCATACATCAAACACTGTATTGCGTTTGGCACTTTGCTGTGGCTATTATTTTAGACATTGGCTGATTTACGCTCCCGTATGTCCCTGCCAAGCATTCAAGGCTCGCCCACCTTTGTTGGACTGCGCACCCTGCTTGAGGGTGGCCAGTCTGAGTTGCTCTCCATAACCAACATCTTTCTTTCGTACCTTGCACCGCGCCGTAATCCTGGAATAGACCTACGTGGCGAATATGACCTTTGGTATCCCGACCTATTCCAGACATACTCATATCGGGAGCAAGCCATACCAAAATATTTAGTGCCATGGGTTGCTGATGGTCAGCTTACTGGAGTGAATGCATATTTTCCTAAAAAATCTTAGTGTTTCTTGCTCCGAGTTAAACATAGATAATATCGTCGCAGTAATCGAGGCGCTCTTTGCTGTGCTTAACAGTTCTGATTTGCTTGACAGCTTTCGGGCCATTGTCGTGGAGGCATCACACGAGGATCAAAACAGCCCGAACCCCAATGCAGCCGATCAAGCACGAGTGGTAAATGTTCCCGCGCGACTCCGGGTTCCTAAAGGTTTAATATATCGTTTATGGGCCGAGGTTATTGGCGGCAATAACATTAATCAGCTGCGCTACTATCTTAGTAACCTATTCGTCTTTAATGTTAATTTGAAAATTATTAACTTAATGCTCGATTCCGGCAGGAACAATGACGCGTTAGAACTTGCCTGGCGCCTAAGCCAGTTCCCTGACATTATTCAGGTGGCTAACGCCATCCCTGCCAATGCGCCCAACTACTTTGAAGCTATTATTGTTGAGGTGGCAATGAATCAACCCGCTGGGTTCGTACGTCTTGCTAAGGCCACTCAAGACGCTGGAAACGTGGACGTTGCACATTTGTACAAGTGCTATAGCGATGGTGCTGGTGGTTCGTTCTTACGTGTTTTACCAGCTATCTTTTCCTTCCAGTCTGCTAGTCCTATAGAATATTTTCGGGAAAATCAACTACGATGCTTGGCTATAATGAATAAGTACTTGCGTGGTGACAAATAATAATGGCCGCTGGCACATGGTGGTGGTCTATTATTTGTAGCCCATGAAATGCAGCAGACTCACCTAATTACTTAACCAAATAAAACCCTCAAGTTGGAGCATATAAATCTACACATCTGCTAATTTAAAACCGGCTAATGCAATACACACCATGAACAGCAGGCAATGGCCATGCAAGGAACTGTTAAGCGAAAATAGAGGGGGAAGTAGATTCCTTCACTGTCCAGCCTCACCACAATAATCAACCGACAAAAGGGCCGCCAGTCGTTCCCCACATGACTGACCATTGCCCGGGATACTGGCTGCACCCAGCTGCAAAGGGAACAGCCGAACGCGGTCATACAGGTCTCGTTTTACTACAATAGTATCAAGGTTTATTTAGTGCGAAATAAAGACCGGTATGGTTGCTGTATACTAGTAACATTATACCGATCAAAGGAATTACATCAACGCATTTTATGCTCAGTATACTCATGGGCTTTGCTGAGATGACACCTGAAATCAACTGCAAGACCTTTACTCTGCTATAGCGTGTTTACGCTTAAGCATTGCGTTTGCCAAACATTGCACCAAGCCCAACCAGTTCAGCTGTGTTGAGAATGTATGTGACTGTGCTTTATCATTTCTAGCTTTACCGTCAACCGTGCTCTATCCCTACTAATACCTTGATACATATGCCTTAACTACGTATTCACAGCGCAGGTGCTGCGTACTTAAAAGGGTAGAAATAGGTATGGCATTTCATCAGCAATTGTAAGCTTTTAATAAACGAGATGCAGCAGCTGAGGATGTAAAATACGCGCGGCAATTTAACTATCATAGGCCATCCTGCTAACAAGACTACATGACTTCAATCTGGAACTCATTTTCTAGAAAGACTTTTGTCATGCTAGTCAATATGATCAAGGCTTTAGAATTTTTTAGCCATGTCAACCATAATTTTATTTAATGTCGCTTTTAATGCATATTTTGGCACTAGGGTGGGGCTAGCTGCTATGTTGTATGCCTGAATGTTACGCGCTTTTTGGTTGTATGTGTGGCATTCACGCACGTTTAGTGCTCACTAGTTTTAGTAATTAGCCAAGAATTGGGACTTGCCTCAAACCAGCTTAACCTGTAAATAGTGGGTGCAAGCAGTAACAAGTTGCTTATGCCACTAAATGCAATGACACAGCGCATAATGCTGAGAAGTGATGCCCACTCCATACAGTTGCCTTTATCGACTTACAGCCAGCATCATGTTTTATTGATCACACAGCATCAAATGGCTATTGGCGTAAAACCATAATGCAAGCACGCAGTCAGACATAGTCAAAGGTCATGGTACTGGCTCATCAGGGCGTTCTTGCTCTTCATCCGAAAACGCATCAAAATCTGGTTCTTGCTGCATTTGGAGCTCTCTGTGGCGCCGAGAGGCCTCCAAGCGGGCCAGTGCGCGAGCTCTGTTGTCTTCAATGCGGTGCTGGGCCTCGTTGCTGAGCAGGGTCGAAGAGTTGGTAGGGGCTATTGTCACGGTTGCGTGATCATCCGCTGATGGTGAACTGTTGGCTGTGGTAGTAGTTATACATGTGCCAATGCAGGCCATGCTTTCGTCGATTGGGGTGTCGGCTGACCAGTCAGTCGTATCTGGCCTATCCTGCGTATCGGCTGGTTCATGTGGCGACACGATGGTAGAGTGGTGGTGGAGGGCAGTGGTTTCGGCCTTTTTCCACTCATCAAGGTGCACGCGGAGACGCTTTTGGCTGCATACTTTCTCGGCTTCGCGAATAAACTCGGCAAACTGGAGTTTGGGAAACAGGTGGTGTGCCCACAGGCGGTAAAATTGCATCAACTTGGCCAAGTCTTGGGCCTGCAGTCCCATCAGCGTATCGTTCCAGGCATTCAATCAAGAGTATTAATAAAAATAATCAAACAGATAGCAATGCTGGATAGAGTACATTGAACACTGGTCAACTCCGCTATAGCGCCATAACTCGTTGATACCTCACAGTGTGAGTAATACCCGCTAGCAGCAACCATGCGGTGTTTCTAATGACACTAGCTATCAATTGCTGTACTTACCTCATGGCCTGGACCGTAAAACTTTAACCGTGGGCCATGGGACCGGAGGTATTTGAGACCCTCGGGGGCTAACATCCTAGCACCACAAGATAATTGGTCGAATTGCCATAATCGCAACAATCCAGGGTGTTTTAAGATATATCAGTTCGCATCAGCCGTCAGTGATCGATAGCCTTTGGGTATCAGGCGCTAGCCTTCATACTAGCCCCGGTCATGCAAACGAGAAACCAATGGACTGCTCCCATCATTTACTCTAATGCTTCTAGTCCAGCCCACCCCATCCAGACTCACCCGCTGGCCCACTTACTTTTCCGCATCTAGTTTGGCAGCCTTTTTTCGCTTGCGCACCGCCTGCAGCTGGTCCAGCTCGTTGCCGTTGGAATCGAATGGCGCTTGCTGGGCCACTGCCAACGGCGCTGGTTGTCCAGGATGGGCAGCGCGTGAGTTGCTGCTTGCTTTTGGCGCCTGGGGACGCGCAGTAGCTGCTTTAGCCCAGGGTTTTTCAGGGGCTGCTCGCCGCTGGCTGACCGATTGGGGCGCGTTCATTGGCAACGATGCGCGGATAGTCAGCCGTGAAGGGCCAATAGGTGGGATAGGTATGGCTTAGCGACAGCAAGTCAGAACAACGCCATCAAACTGGGACAAATTCACAGCAACACAAGACGTCGGGCAGTCGCGGTGCATTGCCGTGGCCATAGCGTTAAATCGAGTACCTAGTGGTATGTATGCTAATGGACGACGGGTTTGTTTACAATGAGGGCAAGGTGTGTAAGCGCAGCTTGGCATATATCACGTGGGTGATTGGTGGGGCTGGTTGAAGCCGCTGATGCCAAAGGCAGTTGTGTTCTGTCAGAATAGATATTGTCATACGTTGGTGTGAATCAACGGCAACCACTTGTACTCCATTGTCTCTGCTTTGTGGCCTATTTCACGGTGTGCCGTGAAAGAGCCACAGTGGCCATCGCATGTGTCTGAGTGATACATAAATTCACCGGGTCTTACAAGCCTGCCCTGTTGCTTGGTGGGGGGACCTTTGGCCAATTGAGCCCAAACAGTCATGGCAGCGACCCACGCCGCCACAGAGCCCCAGATATTCTGGAAGCAACAACAAGAGCTGCTGGGTTAGTGCCATTTGATTACAGGATGTAAAGGCCCGTTGGATTGTTCGCTGCTATTGGGTAAAGGTCAGCTATCTCTTGTCAAGAAATAAAAATATGGTAGCCAACAGCGAGAGCCAGTGCTGTGGGAATACTTGGGATGACGCAACTGCTATATAGCTGCCGAAATAAGCAATGGCTGATAGACGGTTGGCCAGAATCGAGGGCTCTGGCATACCCTCGAGTGATCTAGTATTCTTGAAATTTTCTGTTTAGAATGCAGCGGCAACACAAAAAAAGAAAACTGACGAGGCTTTGGCCGATGGTTACCCAATTCTATATTAATGGTGCACAAATTCTCTTAATACAGCAATCGCTGGCCACAGAGCAGTGAACTCGACAATGCCAACTCATCCCTGAGTGTATTGGTGTGTGGTCGAATGGAGGCAATGTTGAGAAATTGCTACTGGTAGTGCAATCTCCAACAACGGACCCTAAACCACGCATATATATATATGTGTGTGTGTGCAGCTTTGCTGCACTCCACCCATCCGTACTTATCTCATCAAAAGCCTTCTCTGTTGCCGCTTTTTCTTTCCTCACCTCACTTCCACCCAGCCGCTGCTAGTGTACTGTCGCTTGGCCTTATAATCCTTACGCTTTTCACACTCAAGGGTACTTTTCTCGCCTTTGTCTTCTTAACCCTGCAATACTACGCTACCCCATTCCCCCCGGCTCGTGTGCATTCATTGCCGCCATTTTCGCTATGGCTCATATCACCATCTGGCTCCTGGCAGCGATTACTGCAGCTGGTTTGGCCAACGCAGCACTTGCGCCCAGGCAGGACATGAACACTGTGGATACCAACATCAATGTGGGAGAGCTTGATAATTATGCTGTCAATTCACAGCACAAGTTTCAACTGTTAGATCTGCCCAGCGAGATATTACAACACATCGTGGGCCATCTTTCATACTCAGCAATGGATCAATTTAAAGCCACGGCTAGATTAGCAGATGCACATGTGCATGATAGAAAAGATCGTCATGGTGGCGTGGTAAGTTTCTTCAATCTATTAGCAATCACTCTTCGTTAACGATTGTATCCTTTCTTAACCAGATGCAACTGTGTGAGCATCTGCAACACCAACCAGTGTAGTTAGTATTTTCGGTCATAGCTGTTTAGCAGTACATGCCTGATAGTAAAAGTGTTGGTGTAGACAACGAATGGCGCCACGCGCTAATAGTCTACTAAACCCTTTGCTGTGTGTTAATGGCAAAAAATTCCACACGCTATGTAATTCTTTGTGGCGGGTATTCATTACAGGTGTTCTTTAACGTACGCTCTTTCCTGGATCTACCACCAGTCCAGGGCTCTCTGACATTCGTTGGTTTACACACCCTGCTAGAGGCTGACTATTTCGCGATTGCCATGGCAATACCTACCTTTCTTGCTTACCTTGATCCGAGAACTCCGATTGAAGTACGGGACCAATTGGAGCGCGAGTTTCCCGATCTGTTCCAAAAGTACTCGTTTCGAGGGCTGGTCTTACCAGACTTTGTTCAGCCGTGGCTTTTGGGCTTCGAAGCAGTCTTATACCAAGACAGGACCGATCATTCCCTCCATTCACTTGGCCGTCGGTTAAACATTGCAAAGCTCCTTAGAGTGATTGAAGCGCTGTTTTCGGTGGTGACCAGCGACGATCTCCTAGATAACATTCGGGCCATGACTGAGCAAGCAATGCAAGAGCAGCAAGGCACCCTGGCCACCAATACGATTAGCTCAATGCCAGAAGCAATTGAGCCAGTGCAGCTCCAGCACTTTAAGCCGTTTGTCTATTGGTTTTGGCTGAAGGTTATTGGCGGTGGTAACATTGATCAGCTTCGTTATTACCTTGGCAATTTGCTAGCACTCCGTACCATCCCCTACATTTTCGCTGAAATGTTACAGTCTGGCAAGAATGACGATGCGTTGAAGCTTGCTCAGAGCGTAAGCCAACTGCCTGGTTTTATTCAGGCTGTCAGCGCATATCCTGCGAATGCACCCAACTACTTTGAGTTTATCGTGATGTATGCGATTGGTTGGCAAGTTGCTGGGTATGTGGACTTGGCTCATGCTGCCCAGCGAGCTGGAAATGTTAATGTTGAACGTTTGTACTTGTGCGCGATGCAGGATCTTCCTGATTATCCGTGGAACAAATTGGTTGAGACGTTTCCTCTTGAACTTCCTGCTGATCCCGATACTTGGCAATATGAGAACGATCTACAATGCATGCTGTTCTTAAGCAGCTTAGATCGCAATTTTCTACTACCGTAAAAAATCTTGATGTTTATTTTTCATATGGCTTCAGGCAAATAAATTTATGGATTTATGTTGTTCTATGATGATGAACAGTCCTAGAATCAGGGAAAGGTGACTAAAGTCCCGAGGTGATAATAGGCGTATTTTTGTACCAGCATAGCATTTGACGGCACAGGGCCATAGTTATCAATGTTTGGAGTTCACATGGGTTAAGACAATAGCACTAAAACGGATTTAGATTCTGCGTTGAGCAGGTGTATGCTCTACGGAGAAAGCTTTGCCAGGATAGCGTGCTTATGTCATTGTGCCATCCAAAGGGCTTACATGAAGGGACAAAATCATAGCTGTAACTTGCTCGCCATCTGCCCACTTTGTTCTGGCCTCGGAAAGGTATTGGACTCTTGGGGCTTTGTAGCCTTGATTATTCCTTTTGATTTATGGTTAAAGTATCAAATACCCTTGTTCCCTAAGCAGTCTATGCTTGGCACAGGTAAATTCTAGACAGCATGGCTTAGCCGTTTTGGCTTTGCATTCATTGCTCTAGATTTGCTTTTAGAGCCTTGAGTAGTGGATTGATAACCCACTAATTGTCATTGGTGAGACAGAGCGTAAATGGAGCTGGAAGACCGTGGTTTCCTATTGCTTACACAAGCCTAACAGCTGCCTTTGATCATTAGCAATGCTGTGTCACCATTGTCGGCTTTGGGGCGTATACGGTCGAATGGTTCAATGGACGCACCGGTGAGGGCAGAGGCAGCACGATGTTATGGCTATCCTCTCTCTTTCGCACTCTTCCTCTCCCTTGCTCTTGTTTTTTAGTTTATTTTGTTACTCTTCGTGACGTTTTGTTGGACAAACGTTTGGCCATAACTTACTTGGTATTCAAATCGAGACTCAAAGCATCGCTTGCGCAATTAGGTGAGAATCTTACCATGTCTGCTTTTAGTTCTCTTGTGTCGATAGCATTTAGTCTAGCGGCCATAGCGCAAGCCAGTCACCAGCCAGCTGGATGGCCAAACGGCATAGCTATGCCTGCTGAAATTGAACCAAAACCCCAAATTGGCACCAGCTGCGCCTTTTATTCACGGCTGCGTGCATGAAGCGGCCATGGACCGGCTTGTACCAAGCAACAGCGCTTTGCCCAGTGGCTCAACTTTGCAAGCGATGGCGGAAGCGTGACAAATTAATCAGTCTCCACGTGAGCAAGCTCGTGCATCAAAAGTACACGAAAAGCCCTAGCAAAAAGCTGCCAAATAATCCATGGATGAACATGCCCAATTGGTTGTGTATCGCATCGAATACACTATCGCATTCACCCAAAAGAACCCCGTCCACCAAGTAGACTATGACCCACTGTTTCAGCATGTGGGTGAAGGTCCCGCGCTGGTGTTGGGCGTAAAGTAATAGGTGCATGTGTACTTTGCAGACTGGGATACAGTGACAAAGGAATTTGCTAGGATGAGTTTCCTATCCTAACCAGCGCCCAGCAAATGCATTGAACGAAGATGGGGTCAACTGTATTCCTACACGAAAGCTTCCGTTCATCTGCGCCCTTCAGGTCAACCAGACGTTTGATCACCAAGTCGTGAAAAACGTGATTATGAGTTGGCGTGAAGATGTCCATAGCAAGGATCAGCAATGGGTGGCTGAGCAAGCTGGTTGAATTGGGCTCTAAAAAGCATTCTCTAGATGCATCCCAGCAGTAGCTGGTGTTTATTCACGAAAACACAGGCATGCCAAGACATGTATCGCTCATCACAGCGTCATATTGGATGGGTTTGTGGAAACATCGGAACGAAACGCCGCCTTGTCTAAAGCTCGCTTGATCTTGGAGGATGACTAATAAATCGCCATTGCCATACCAGCGCCCATCATACATATATGGTATTTTAGAAAAAGAAACGATCGTATTTGATATGAAGTTGGGAGTAATACACTTAGTACCCACTGGCATCCAAAACACAGATTACCTTGGCCCACAGCTTCCTTACCTTGATAAATTCGGATACTTGCTCGCTGAGCACCTGCAGGCATTGCTTATGCTCGTGGTTCTCCTTCATTAGCTGCTGTTTGATGGCTACCAATTTTGTCTTTTCCTCTTCCAAGCTGTGCGCCAGTGTTTTCATAGTCACCATACAGGACTAGTCATAAAAAAATCTATGTATGCGTTAGATGTCTCGATAGGAAAGGTCGATGTTAACTACGCATCAACGGGTAACCGCAACCATCTACAGAACCAAAACAAGCAGTCAATCACTTACCGCCGTCGTTCCTGTAGCTCGAATTTTAGCCGGCTCATGTATAGGGTATGTTCATTGTCGTGGTCCAACAGTTCTTGGGGCGCCTTGGCCTGAAAGTCGTCCATGGATTGCAATGTTATCGTATCGCTCAGCGACCTATTGAGCGTCCGGCATTAAGCGGTTGCAGCAAGGGCAGATACCAATAAATACCATGGTTAGCGATTCAGCGTAGCTGGTGTTAGAGGATGTCGTAATAAAACCTGGCATGGCGGCGCAAGCGCTAGCAGTTAACCAGCATAAAACTAAAGGCCAAAGTTCACAAACATCTAATAAGTCTCCTTCCACGCCTGAGTGGCACTTACTCGAGCTGTTGGTACGTTTTGATTTCTTGCTGTAGGTGCGATTTCTCATACGCCAAGTTTTGCAATACTTGGTCTAAACGGTCCACTTCAGCTTTGGCGTTCTGTGTTTGGTGTTTAAGCTGTTGTTGGTGATGATTACACTGCCGGTTGGACTCGCGCAGCTGGGTGAACAAAGCCATTACTTTGAATACCAACGGCTGGAGTTGGGTTCGGAGTACCTAGTAGAGTTGCAAGCATCCCACACACATATACGTTAGATGGTCAACAGCTGTTTGTGGAGATTTATAGGTCGGTGCACCAACAAAACACCCAAAGTAGCTATGGATTCTGGCATCTAGGTATGGCCTTGAGCACACTAGTGGGCGTTTGTCATGTCATTTGCATCTTACCGCCAAATCCTGTGGGCTCGGATGGGCTGCCGTAATTTGGCCGATTTCGGTGACAATGGCTTGTATCTGGTGGCAAATGGCGCGAACCTGAACCAGAGCTGGAACCGATGCATCACGAAGAGGGTCCATTTTTGCGAACGGGCAGCGTCGTTGTTGGTTCGAAGGGCTAAGTGTTAACAAGGCATAACTCAGGCTATTAATAAAAGGAGAGACTGATGGCGATGGCTCAGGAGCTGTCAAGAGAGGAATGGCGGCTAATAAAGAAGAAAACTGTGCTCTGAGCAGACATAAGCCATGTCACCGCGGGCTGGAAGAGGTCGCCCAGAAATTTACCCACTACTGCTACTTCAAACCATAATTTGAGTGACTTTGACGATTCGATCTTAGCTTGATCCACCAGCTGCGGTTGTCGTTATCGCTGTTTTTTTGCCTTGTGTAATATCGACCTTTGTTCTTGCGACCCATTGCGTGTATTTACCACCTTTATATTTTGAACCTAAACTCAAGCCTGGGATTCACGGCTGGCCTGTCCATATCACAGCATGTCAAGCAGCGGATCCAAAAAGGCACTCGTGGTGGGGGCGGTCAACGGTCAATTCACCAAGTTTTTTCGCAAGATTGCCGCGGTCCACCAGCGCAACGGCCCCTTTGACATGCTCCTGTGCACTGGCAGCTTTTTCTACCCGACCGACGCTGAAAGCGACGGCGATGGGTTGGACGACCACACCAGCCGGAACGCCTATTACGACCAGCAGTTGACCGCCTTACTCAATGGCCAGCTCCAAGTTCCGCTTCCCACCTATTTTATCTTGGGCCACGACCGGATTCCCTTGGCACTGGCGGGCAAGGTGACGGCCGCGCAGGGCGGTGAAGTGTGCCCCAATGTGATCTGCTTGGGCAAGTCAGGCGTGTACAAGACTGCCGAGGGCATCAAATTGGCGTATTTGGGCGGCACGTACACACCAGAGCGCTTGGAACCCATAGTGCAGCATGATGATCCCACCACTATGGCCACGGACAACGACGCCTCGGATGCCGTGGAACCACTGCCCGGCAACCAGTACACCAACGCCACCGTCCAGGCCTTTATCACTTCGCACAACGCGCCCAATTTCTTTACAACGGCAGGCGCCAAAAATGGCATCGGTGCAGCCATCAATCAGCCGGCCGATGTAGACATTCTGTTGACGTTTGACTGGCCCCGCCTAGTGACCCGGCACTCCAACATTACGGTGGCAGTCCACGATGATGCGACCCGCGGCCATGCAGGGATTGCCCAGACGGTCATGGCCTTTTGTCCGCGCTACCACTTTGCTGGCGCGGCTCAAAAGGTGTTTTACGAACGGGAGCCATTCAAATACCCTGATAACCGCGTGAAAACCAGTGATGGCAGCCCACAATTTACTCGGTTTATTGGGCTGGCCGCGTTCAATAACCCTGACAAGCAAAAATGGCTCTACGCTATGCAACTGACCCCACTATCGGGGCTTCCGCCCGTGTCTTCCACCACGCCCTCAAGTGTGGATACACCTGCCTGTACACCGTGCCCGTTTCCACTGTCGTTGGTATACGATTCGGACCAAATCAGCTCGCTGAAACGCCAGCGGTACGACAGTGATCCGAACGAGCAGTACCGCTGGAATCTGGACCGCACCATGCGACAAACTGGCAACAAGCGCCCCCACCATGATTCGTCCATTCCACCTGAGGGGTACGTGTGCCGTCGATGCCAGGTGCCCGGCCATTGGATTCAGGACTGTCCGCAGCACCTAGCACCCGATGCCATGGGCCCTGCTGGCGCTGGTCGTCAAGCCGGTCCACCCAATACGTACGTGTGCAAGATATGCCAGACTCCCGGCCATTGGATCCAAGACTGCCCGCAAAAGCAGCAACAACAGCAGCAGCGTGATCAGCCCCCACCGGGTTATCTATGCAAAATCTGCCAAACCCCTGGGCATTGGATCCGGGACTGCCCACAAAAGACTGCTGGGTCTGAGAATCGCAGCAACCACCCTGGCGGCCAATGCTGGTTCTGTCTGGCGAACCCGAATGTCGACAAACAGTTAATCGTATCCATTTGCCGCGAAATTTACCTGACGGTGGCCAAGGGTGGATTACCGGATAAAAGCCCCATTCCGGGTGGCGGCCATTTTATCATTCTGCCGATCGAGCACTACAGCTCGTTCCGCACGATTCCAATGGACACTCAGCTCAATGTGGTACAGGAACTGGACCAGTGCTGTCAGCAATTGCGACAACTCTGTGAGGCCCACGGTCACGCGCTGGTGGTCTTTGAGCTGGCTCGTCCGGCCAGTCCCCAGCACCATGCGCACTTGCAAGCGGTCGCCGTGCCCAAGGCAATAACTGCAACGTTGAAGGCACGGTTTCTAGAGGAAGCACGCGGGCTCGGGATCTCGGAGTTCCAGGACGATTTTCCTGATGATCCAACACAGGGTTACTTCAAAATTGACCTGCCTGACGGATCAGCGTTGGTGCACCCGATCCACCACCGGCAGGGTCAGCCTCCGTTTGACATGCAGTTTGGTCGCCGAGTGCTGGCGGCTATCTTGGGCTGTCCCAGCCGTGTTAACTGGCGCTCGTGCATTGCTTCACCCGACGAAGAAAAACAGCTTGCGGAGGCTGCAGCCAAAGCCATTAAGGAGCTGGCATAAATCTTTGGCAGATCCATGGTCGCCCATGGGTTCAGGAAAAAAATCAAACAACAAGCAGCCAGCCACTATGACGGCTGTCACCAGTGACACTAAGGCTCAAACGCGCTTGTAGGCTAAAAATAAAGTTGCTGCGGTCATTAACACGGCTGAATAAGGTGATAGAATAGAGTATCCTTTATTCAACATGGATCGCAGGAAAAAAAACAGCAGCTGCATCGCTGTCCAACCATACAGAGTGTGAGGAATTGCGGGCCTCGTTTGAACAAGGCGATCGTCTAGCCGAATTGCAAGCAAAATTAATGACGTGAAAATTGTAAACATCGCCCCTGCATACAGCAATGCCCACGATAGATTCGAAATGCAACCATGCTACGCGTATTAACCCCCAGTGAGTCACCCTGCAGCTGGGTAATATACATGTGGCAGGGAGAAACCTAAACGATATGAAAGGCGAGGCCATGAACATCCCCACTGATGCACACCGTTGGTACGATTTATGGAGTGGTACACTCAGGTGACACCCCATGCAGATTGGACGCGTGGCCGGTGAGATGCCGCTAATGGGCCAAAGCGCACCAATGGAACGGTGTAGGGCAGGAGGTGTGGGGGAAAAAGAACCATTATGTGCACTCCCGGCACCTTTGTGGGCTCATGCATTTGGTTGCTTTGACCAGACCAGGCACAAACCAAGGCCATCGAGTCCAACCGTGCTATAGCTCAGATAGGCCTCATGTCGAGTGGAAGGGGGCGCGTATGGCTTGCGTGGCACCAATTGTCTATGACGAATGACGTCGGCACTTGATAAACACCACCGAATCCCAAGCGACGGCAATGATAAAGCCCACACCTGCAAGAAAGCTGAAAAAGATGCTCGTGTTGAAGAAATCGCACCACCCATCGAGGGTTCCCACCGCGCAACTGGTCTTGGCGAGCAACGCAACGATGCACGAGACCCAAAAGAGGACCATCAGCATGTCGACGCCAAACATGGTAAAAAAGCGCTGCTTGGGAGTTAGTGGTCGGCTAAACCGCCACAGGTAGCTGAGAACAAAGAACAGCGACACCAAGCACGACAGGCCCGATACAAAGTAGAGGTAGTTGAGGGGCGAGCGGTCGTCAAACGGAACGTCGTGATTGGAACGTGGCGTGGCGCCCGCTGAGAACCCCAGGGCGCCGATACTCCCTAGCAGCTGCACGAACCGCAAGAGCTCCTTTTTGAGGGTGGGCTTGGTCATGTCAGTGTACACGCTGAACACGGGCGTTGGACCCCCAGGCTTGCCGTCAAACGAGGTCATCTCAGTTGGTGCGGGAGCGGCTTCGGCTTGGTTGGTCGCTGGCGGGGGCGTCGCTGTGCTTGCGTTGAAGGAGTGGTTGAGGTCAGAGCCGTGGGGCACCGACACCGGGATCACGCCAGGTGGCAGCTGGAGGTTGTGGCCGCTGTTGTCGTTGTGGGCGGGCTGGGGCACCGCGGGTCCCGTTGCGTAAGCATTGCCGGTGGCATAGGGCGAATCGGCCACGGTGGGCGTGCTGATGCCATAGGATGTGGGCTGGGGCATGGGCATCGCAGTGTAGCCACCGCCAGCGTGCGGCAGCTGTGAGCTCATGACGAACACGGGATAGGTGGTGAAGCACGGCGGAGCCTGCGCAGAGGCGGGTATCGCAAGGTTGGTCGACGCGTTGGAGGGCTGTCGGCACAGAGCAGAGGGCGGAGGCTGAGGAGGGGCCGTGGGCGGTGCAGAGTTGGGAGAAGACCCTGGACCTTTAAACAGGGAAAACTTCATTAAATAAGCAAGACGGCGAACCGAATGCCAAACTGGACAATGGCTGTTGCTGGGCCTACTCCCAGTCCTAGGTTTAGGTGGAGGACTTCTTCCACGAGGCGGGTGGACAAACCCGCCAAAAAAAATAACACGGGTGACCGCAAAGGAGGGCGCTGCCAAGTCACGGTGGGACAGGAGTTCTGGAATGGAACGCCCAAGATGTGCGCTGTCGTGTCAGAGTGTATGGGCGGGGTTGATGAGCAAGTGAAACGAAGGGGACGCAGCTGGCTGCATCAGTATGCCGTTGGCCAACTGGTGCAGCAACCCGCCACGACGTCAGCGATGACAGGTACAGCGGCCAACCACTGCTGGCGCCACCAAACTATGCTACCAATAAACGTGGACTGCCCAACAGCGCAATACGTTTTGATGCTAACAGCAAATGG
The DNA here is from genome assembly GCA_027576955.1 of Dimargaris xerosporica. Taxonomy (NCBI): domain Eukaryota; kingdom Fungi; phylum Kickxellomycota; class Dimargaritomycetes; order Dimargaritales; family Dimargaritaceae; genus Dimargaris; species Dimargaris xerosporica. Next base: position 16,712 of record JANBQA010000301.1, read on the forward strand.
CGACCAAAGCAAATGGGGATTTTGATGGCAAAGAGAGTCGGAAAATGCGCGTAACAGAAAAAGCGTTGCAATGAAAATAAATGGCGAGAACGCAAGAAAGAGAAGCAAGCCGTTGGCGCTTGCAACGACAGCGCAGGAAGGAGGGTCGCTGTCTAGTGCGACCGTGTTGGCCGAGAGGAGCCAGCGTGCTGCATTGAAGCCGCTGGTCAGCGAGCCACTGCATCTCCACAACGATGACGCCGTTACAGAAAACGACGGCGAACAGCCACCTATCTGCCATGGCCAGGCGAGATCCATCGACCGTGGCCTCGGAGGAAAGATCGAGCCCCCTTGTTGTCACCACCCTGGCCCCGGACCGCCAGATCCCAAGCCAGGGGCCCGCGCGGGAATGCTGCTGGGGAGGCGGCCTGGTTGGCTACGCTAGTGGTCAGGGAACACTCGCATACATCCCACTGCGCCTGGTAGGGCCCACCAGCTCGCTCTGCCTGACCTGCGCTTTCCTTTTCATTCGCGTTGGCTGGCCGCGATCAGAGGTGGTCGAAGAGGCATCGACCAGTTAGGGCTGGTAGAAACGCAGTCTCGTGAAAGCGGACTGATTGGTGGAGTACGTCACCATAAAGTGTATTAGCGAGAGAGGGCACCCAAAAAAACTTGATTCTTTTATTTGGCCACAAGCTGCGTTGACCAGCAATGCCCCTGGCAGGCTGTGACGAGCCTGTCAATGAGACATGAGCCCCCCGTACGAGATCCATCCAAGGGCAGTATAGGCGCTAGGGCTTCGTCAAGCACCACTCGAACGATCTTTTGCAGAAAGGAGAAGAGCCAATCCAAGCGCCCACTTCCAGCAGTTCCACTACCGAAGCCTCGGAATTCCTTGGCGCCAGCTCATCCAGTCCTTGGCAAGCTGGCCAGTCCAACGGGGCCTGGCGAACAATCAACGAGGACCACCGACGCCAAGGCGCTGGTAACCAGCAGGTACGCCCATGGCCAAGCTCTGCTGCGCCCTGTGCCTCGAGTCCAGCCTAACATACCGGCGTGGTTTTCGACATCAGGACAAGGCCCCAGTGAACGCCAAGCAACCAGCTCCTGCACAACAGATGATGCTGAATACTTTTTCTCCTGTCCCTTTTTTCAAAAAAAAAGAGGAAAATATAGCTGCTACGTTTTATAGGCTGACCAGCGTGCACGACTAGGCAGTAGCTGTCAGCGGTCATAGTTTCTGGAGGAAAACTGTCATAGGACACGCGTACACACGGTGAGGGGGCCACCTTGGCATTATTCGCGTCTTAAAACCAGCCCGCACTGCTGGTGGTGTCTTGAGCCTTGTCACTTGCGCCATTGTGCAGCGTGGATATGCTTGAAAACTGATTCCA
>JANBQA010000302.1:0-18053 GCA_027576955.1 Dimargaris xerosporica
TTCGTGGGGAAAAACAATCGACAGCCTGGTAAGTGGACACTGCCAAGAGGCATCGTTGACAGGCGTGCCCTGCCACAACAGCCAGGCTACCGCTCAAGGCTCAATGGACGTCACACCGCCACGACCTTGGCTTTGCGCCATAGGCCATTAATATTTCAGCAGTGGTCGCCTGCGGTCCCCAAGCTTGCCCAGTGGGCCGTTACTGGGACAAGGGCGCCAACGACTGCAGCCCCATCGTGCTATACACCCACATGCGAGCAGCCCACCACGAGGCTGGTCAAACAGGTGTCAAAACGTTTGGCCCAAGCAAGGCGAGCGCTCCAACAGGCCAGGGGTCGGTGGCACGCACCTGGCGATGGTGTCCCTGCAGCAGCTTCCATGCGGGACCACCAATAAAACGACGGGCCTGGCTGGCTTGCACAACGTAGCTGGGTCCCAGCCATCGGGGAGCCCTTTGCAGCCGCTCTCTTCTCGTTGCCTCTCATGTTTTTGCCCTTTTTCCATGGCTTCCTCTGTGGGCCATGATCGGGCTCTGTTCCGTGGATTTCTGCAATATATTGTGCGCTGTGCTTGCCCTTTAACAAGCGGCAGCAAGCCCCTCTTTCTCCTATCATTCTGCCGCCCTGCGAGTGGTTATCACTCTTAGGTGGTGAGCAGCGGCCTGACCATGGGCAGGGCAGCACAAGCGATAAGTGCATCAAAAGTAGAGCAAATTATAAAAGGACAGCATATTATACCATGAACAGGGCTGCACGCAATGGTCACACCAGTGTATCTACCAGAGAGTAAGAGAAAATGATTGGGGCCTTTTCCAGGCAGCACGCAGCAGAAAGAAAGACATACCTCACAAAAAAGGTCAGGAGGAGGAGAACAGAAATACCGCTCATCCTCGAATTAACATAAAGCCTGGAGTGCCACAGTCCATGCCCTAAAGTAAGGCAATGAAAGGACTGAAGTAGGGCGGTCTTTTCTACTGTGGCGATAAGAGCATCATCTTCGTAGTCCCTATCTGAGAAAGAAGCGCGCACCTCCTTGAACACGACAAGCACAAGGGTGATCACTTTTAAGGCCAACAGCATACAACAATGGGAAGGGCGTGTCACCATATCGCTGTGGTCCAAGTCTATCATAAGGCCATTGGCTTTCAAGGGATCTTTACATAAGTAGCACCTGTGTTACGCTGACAAACGAGGGACTAAAAACGAGAGCAACGGCGTTGTCCACCGCGCAGCTTCGGTTGGCTCTTGACAGAGACAGGCAGCTCTTTTCCCAAACCTGCCCAGCAAGGAAATGGGAGCTGGGAGAAAGGCAAGGGCCCTATATTCACCTGCCGCTTCCTGTACGCTGTCTGCGGTAATATAAATGGCAAGCCCTGGCCATAAGCATACTCGTGTGCTTGCCACTCCCCACGCTTATCACCTTTCACTGTTGGCTTTTAATATACTTCTACTACTGCCACTACAAAGCAACTACCTTTGGCCTCCGACTTGCTTCGATTGGCATTGCCCTTCATTTACTCTTGCTGTGCTATCGATTGTAAGGATGCTGCGCTACAGCCGCTCATTAACCACTGCCACAGTGACCAGTATGGTCCTGTTGGTGTTGCTGGTGGTTGCGGCCAACGGATTGCCACCTTTGCCCCAGTACCTCGAATGGTCTATTAATGCCGACAACTATAGGGGTCAAGAAGCTATCTTATCACGACAAACTCCTCCTGAGCCATCAGCTGTACCACTTCAAACACTCACCGCCAATGGTGAAAGTAGTCAACAAGCAGGACGGAGAAAATACGTAGTGCCTTCGGAAGAGTTCTATCCGATGTATAAGGCGTTTAAGAAAAGTGGTATCGATATTGTCTTTGGAAATCTCTTTTACTGGGCAGATTTGATAACATTCGAACCCGCTCTTCTTGAAGAATTACGTCTATGGAAGGGTGACTTGATAGTTCTTTTCGCTAAGCAGGAATTTTCTGAAATAGTTCGACGCAGTAACGAAGGCCGCTGGCTGGTCAGCGATATCATTGAGAGCCACTATTCAGTCGAAGAAAGAATCCCAGACCTTATACATAAATGGACCCGCCCATCGATTATCCGCCTACTCGCTGATATAAGGATATTGCTAGAAAAAGCTGCGCTACCCATCAAAGGTGATTCTGATGAGGACCATGCTAACAGAATGGACCGGTTTATTAAAGCACTATTTGCTGAATCTAACCCTTTCCTTGATCCTCCTGGGACAAAGGCCAGACTTAATCGGATCGTTAAGAATTTGGAATCGATTATGGACAACCAAATGAACCGGATGTACGATGTGACAGAGGCATTTCATCAATTCCTATTGGATAACAAAGTTGCTGCTGGTAGATGTATAAATTATATGACCCGCTTCATCCAAGAAAAGCTGATGGGTGGTGTGTCTTTGGATGCAAATAATATGATAATATTGGTCCGAAAACTTATTGGCCAGTGGCAAAGACGTGGACATGACTCTGCCGATGCGAGTGGTACCGCTGTGGATATACCAGACCCAGCTAGCAACCTCAGCCCCAAAGAGGTATTTAACAAAGTAATATATGACAAAAGCCTAGAGCTTTTTTTAGAACATAGCCGTGATACGATAAATAAGCGAATCTTAGCATCATTAGTGATATTTTAAATATTTAGACTGAAATACACCAGCTTAGTTTGTGATGTGAGTAGTTTTTTTCTTTTTTCTTTTATTTCTGCTTTCGGTTCTACTAGAATAAACATTATAGGGATAATACTATATTCCTGTCTCTATTGGCGACTTTGGTCTATAATGTATTTCCATCGTCCAACTACTCCTAAGCTGAGTATGACTGCGCATATTTGGATGCTTGGCTGGAGGCATATCGTACAGGCCGAAAGGCCCCTACCTAAGGACAAAATAAAGCTATGGGTGAACACCACGGGCGATGTGTGCGCTAAAGTCAGAGTGTTGGCCAGCTGTCTATGCACGGTGAGTAGGGTGGCCTGTTGGCTATTCTTGTGTGCAGAACGGCAGTAGACGCTACTGAGTAAGGCTGTCTGATTGAGGATGGGCAGGAGTTGAATCCATGCGCCAATTGGAATGTGATTCCACTAGCTACAGCGCATTGCAATGGGAACTGAGCGTGTTTGGCTCTGGTTGGAGGCTACTGGATAGATAGATAGATAGATAGTCATTCTCGCTTCTTTTCCACTGCCCTATTGGTTCTCATCGACTCAATGCAAATTCCAACCACCATGACTCGTGGTTGTAACAACTTTACGGCGTCACCGAGGGCTGCCCCTTGATTGACTTCCTTGTCTGCTCCGCTTCTAGTCGTTCTTGTACTCGCAATTCTTGCTTCCTTTAATTATTGCAACATATTAGTAGGGTTGCACAACACAGAATTGCTCAAGTGCCTACCAGATCATGCTCCGCCGCTTAGGCGGAAGACATATCACCCAACGCTGTGCCTGGGCATGGTGGCCGCATGCCACGCGCTATGACCATGGCTCCATCGGTATATGGACTCACCCCATCCCTGGCTCGATCTCGCTGCGCCAATTGCGCCACCGACAGCCGGGACCTGGGCTGCGTTGGCCAATACGAGCGTTGACGATAGCAGCGGGCTTAAATCGCAACCAACCAACGCTAACCAAGCTGCATCGCATTCTGGGGCACTGCACGACGGTCACAGAGCTAAAGCCAGCGGTGGAGAATCTGTTACAGCTGCATTCAAGCGTGCCCGATTCCCTGTACCTCTTAGCTCTAAGCGCGTGCGCCCGTGTGGCTCGAGTGCCCACAGACCAGTCGACACAGCCCTCGACAGCGGCTTGGTTTGACTTGCGGGATACCCAATCGCAGGATAGGACGCATCATCGCCAAACGGTAATCCAACTAGCCGAGGATATCTTCGTCCAGGTGCGAGCGCGCAATCAGCCCGCGTCGCTCAAGGTGTGGCAGGGGCTGCTTCAGGTGTACACGGCTACTGGGTGCCATCGACAAGCATTGCATATGTTAACATCGTTGCGGCAACAGGGTCACCAGCTGACGCTACCACTGGCCATGGAGTTGGTGCGAGCAACGTGCGCGGCCAATCGGTACGATCTGACCCCCGGCATCATCAGCCAATTGGACCAAACGCTCAAAGACCAAACAACGTGGAGTCGGATTACACGGGTGGGTGCCACCGGTTTGGTTCTATTTATGCTTGCCAAATGGTCGACCTTGTTTCTCAAGTTCTACGTGCACTTTTCGATGCCAGCGCCGGAAACATTTGCCATGCTGTTTGTGTACCTCTTGCTCGCCCAGTTTCACTTTTACGGCATGTTGGCCTCCAAGTATGGCTCCGAGATGTGTTCCAAGCACCGATCCATGACCGATGCCCAACGTGCTCGCGCAGAGCGGCGACTGGACGCGCGGATCCCCGGTGGAACTCCCATCGCCGTGTTGCTATTTGAATGGGCCAAAATCCCCAGCCGACCAGCACCCAGCCACGTTGCCGATCTGTACAGGTCGGCACTCCACGCCTTGACCGACTTTCACCATTTTCACGCCATTCCAACCGCCCTGACGGATATTGCTGCCATGAACCTTGGCCTGACGCAAAAGCTTGTCAGACAACTTCTTCATCAGGCAGCACTCCATGCCGACATGGCGGGGTTCTGGAGTACGCTGGTTCAGCTTTCGGTTTCTCCACTGGAGCACGACATGTTACAGGGCACGGCGTTGTGGGATGACCTTTACCGCACTATCTACTACAAGCGTCAGCAGCAGGACGTTGATCGCACTACCTTGTTGCTTCGTCTCAACGATTGGATACGGTCCAAAGGAGTCCCGCCTTCTCCTACCCAAACCTTGCTGCTGATGCAAACCTACCGTGATCGAGGCCTGCTGAATGAAGCCAATATGCTTTGGAACCAGTGCACCCAGTCCTACCGTGCGCTTGTTTCACAAAAGCTCTTTGTGGTGTACGCCGATGTGTTACTTGGAGCGTCGCAGTGGGAGCAATTGCCCGACCTGTATGATTGGGTGAGTGAGCCACTCACCTTTGCCCAGCGTCGCCAGCTAACCATGACCATTTTATCGCTACATGCGCGTGAAGGCCAACGGTGGCAACAATCCCATGGAATGGCGGCGTCGTCCATAGCTTCAAGGTCATCAGCCCACACATTGCCATTGCTGGAGTCATCCCATGATTCGGCCAGGGATCTCTACGCGTGTGCAATGCTATGGTTTGACAAAGCCCGGGCGTTTACCAGAGCAGCCGACGGCTATCGCGCTACTGCCTATGCCTATATGATGTCGCTTGGATGCCACTTGCAGCTGTTTCCCATGGTTTGCTCTCTGTACACAGACTACCACGATGAATGGCCGTGCCCATACACAACACCCGACGCAACCCTGGTCAACAACCCTTTGAATCGGGTGCTTGCCCCAGCACCGTCGGTCTTGAACTCAAACTCACCTTTGCCTCGCTTGGCAATCACACACCCAGAGGTGGTGATTCGTCATCGGGTTATTGTGGCTCTAAGTCACACCGCCCACGACCCGCACGCGATGATCGCAATCACCCAGCGTTCAGTGGCATTGTTGCGTCACCCAACCGCTCGCAATGCCTCCTCAACAACGCCGTTAATGGACCAAATGTCATCATTAAGCACCGACAACCCATTGCTTCAGGACATGATTATCCTGACCAAGGCGAAAGCGACCGCTTGCCACGTTTCGCTCGATGCCAAACAGCGCCGCTGGGAGATGCAGGCGGACAAAAGTAAACAGCGCCAGCGGGACCGCGATTTGGCCTCTGAATTGGCGTTTTAAACCAAGTTGGTGACCCAGGACGGTGGCATGATATTTTCTACATGACCGAGACTCTTTGTACTATACTTTTTGAAATCCACTAAGTTGGCAACATCTGACCACACCGGGCATCACAGGAAACAACACCGGTGCCCACCAAAATGTGGTTGACTTGCAATTTATTTCAACGTAAATAGGGTTGGGTTGATCAATAAAATATTGAAACAGTAATCACAGCAAATAAACAGGGCACCTGGGCGGTGTTTCGTGGAAATCCAGACACTGACAGCTAGCTGCTGACTGCCTACCCTAGGCTATAAAAGGAATCTAATCAGGCATAGATACGAATGTATTTGCAACCAAAATAAATCGTGACTTGTATGTACTATTTACCCACACTGAATCCTTTCTCCTCAGCACCATACATCCCGTATGCGGTTGCAGAGACCGTTACTCGGCCAGCTTATTGGTATAGTTCATATACGCCGGCAGCGGCGGGTCACTTTCCCCTGGCCGCTGGCGCACACTGCGGCGGATAGGCTCGGCTCGTAGCGCTGACGCGAGGTCCTGTTGGCGCTTCTTCATACTGCGTAAAATGGCTGGCTGTAGGTACTCGAGTTCAGTCAATAGGGCCATCTCACGCACTCCCTTGGGGTTCAGCCACTGCAAGAGCTGCTCTAGCTCTTCAGGTTGACTGTAGTAGCCCCAGAGCGCAGACCATGCCGGCGTGGAGCTACCATTAGCCGTTGCAATAGGAGTGGACTTGGACATCGTTTGCAGGTGGCGCAGCGGAGGATAGGCATCGGCAGGCATCAACTGCACCAACCGGTCCCAACTCCAATCGTGGCTCTGCAAAGTGGGGTCACCCGGTGTGACATACTTGACAAACAACCGACCAGTGCCGTTACTCAACGCTCCACCGATGCCGTCAAAGAACCAGTATGAATTGTAATACCGATCCATACCCAATGGAGTCACTCGGAAGGCCTTGTCACGGCGTGCGCTTCGGTTGAGCTGATCCACGCGTCGGGTCAAGCGGTCTTCGGTTTCGTAGGCCTTGCGCAAGGCGCGCTGCCCTTCTTGCCGTTCGTACTCTTTTACTCGAGCCGCCTTACGCAGGTCAGCCGAACTTACCGCACGGTCCGTGTCGGTTATGGCCCCATCGCCGCCAGGCGCTGGTGACCCTTGATGGCTAGGCGCTTCGAGTTCTTTGACCAACTGCTGCCGCTCATCGGTGGCCTTTTTCAGCTCCTTGTTGGCCTCGATCCGGTCCTTGCGTAACGCGCTCAGGTTCTCGTGGCATTCCTCGATAAAGTTGCGAATAGTCCAGGAAGCCGATGTATCATTGACCAGCTGCTCAAAGATGGTCAGTTTCTCGTCCACCGTCAGGGATTCCAGCGCATTCATGAAATCGGCTGGAGTCTTGGCGTACAGCTCGCACAGGTACTGCATGATGCCTTTGAGAGCATTGGTCTGGGCCACGTTGTACTGCAGCCAACCAAGAAATGCGCGTTCCCAGTTTTTGCGGCCGGCCGAGATCAACGCTTGAAACCACTCGGTAGCTAAGCAACGTTTGAGATAGCGCAGCGCCGATTGCGGGTCTCGACGGCTTTGATTGCTGGTGCTGGCCACCGATCCATCCGCTGGTTTACCCAACCGTGGTTGTTCACCCGTGCTCAAGCCGTTAAGATCCTGGCGCTGACCATTGACGTCGCTGGACTCAGTCACAGGAGAAGCTAACCGCAAACCACCTTGAATACGGGACCCTGCCGCTGGTGTACTATCCACATCCATGGCATCGGCCGCGATCGCGTCCTCGTCCATCTCCTCAGCCGAGTCTTCGACCTGAAGCGTAGGAGAAGTCAAATCGTTAATGCCACTGTCCAACAAACTTAACTTCCTGCCTTCCTTGTCGTTGGCCACATCATCGATGATGGCATTAATGCAGGAGCATAGGGCTTCAACGAGCAATCGGCAGGGGGTCTCGTCCTGGTCGGTGCTCTTGTGCAAGAGGGCCTGTTCGAATTCATCCAGGGTAAATGGACTGAGTGCCAGCGGTTTGCTATATCAACCAACAGTTCCCCAAAAAATCAACCCACGCATATGCGTACAGATAGACGAAAAACATTAGAAATACTTTGTCAGCAGTAATCTGGCAATAAAAGTTCCAGTCAAATGTACGTGGGACAAGAAGTCGCCTGTCACAGTTGTCATAGTGTTATGACCAATTCATCCTGCCAAAATGGGAGTACTGATGGCCTACAGTGCGATCATCAATAGCAGCTGCCCCGAATCAATATTTGTCAATCGATAGCTTGGAGCTTTAAACCCCCTCCCCTCCAAAAAAAGAGAACTGGATTCGGGACTAACCTATACACATTGAGAAACGACCACACATGCAGCAGTCTCTCGACAGCAGCTGGAGCGAGAAAGAAGTCAAACGATGGCGCGGGGCAAGTGACATCCTTGGTTGAATCAGGTGTGGCTGCACGCGACGAAGTTAACGAGAGCCCATTGCTGCCAAAGTCCAGCTTTGCCTGCTTGGCACTCTTGACGGTTGGCATCGTGAGCAACTGTAAATCGTCGATGGGGTACTTGATGGGTGGAGGCTTTGGAGTGGGTTCACGGGATACAATGACAGAAGCAGGACTTTCGGAGCGACGTCCGTGGCCATTGGCCTTGAGCAATTTGGCAGTTTTTTTCCCGTTAGCCTTGCGCGGCGACTGTGGGGCTAATGCAGTTTTGCCCGCTGGGAGCACGATGCGACCGGAAGTGGGAGACCGGATAACCGCGGCATCGGTATCCGCCAGGGCATTCCGGCGGTTGGCCTTTTTGGCCTTAAGATCGGGGGGAGCTGGGGATGACCTAGCATCGGGCTCAGAAGTGTCGCCCAGGGAGGTCAGATTACCGTGCAACATGAGTTCCTGCTCATCATAGTTGTACAGGCCATCATCTTGGATGCTGTACAGTTCGCGGTACTCGGGTTTCAAGAGAAGCGGAGCGTTGGCAGAGGTGGATCGCGTGCTGCAGTCTCGAATCAACGCCTTGATGTGGTGCCGGGTGCAGTTGACCCGAGGGCGACGAATCTCTGTTGCCGTTACGGTGCGCTGGGTGTCGTCCAGTGGCTTGCCATTTTCCGCCAGGCACTGGATCGTATACCTGAACGCGCCCTTGGCTCCATCGCCATTGTGGTCGGTGGCAAAGTCATAGCCAGGATCGGTACAGATCCGCGTCACAATTTTGGCGTGGCGAAGGGTACGCTTGAACTCGGGTGGGGTAAAGTAGACAAACTCGTCGTCAAAGTAGTTGTGGCGAATGCGCTTTACCACCTCATCGATGACCTGCCGCAGGGGCTCGGTTTTGCCGTGGATGTAGCGCAAGATAAGCTCCTTGAGTTGATCGCAAAACTGATCCCCACTGTCGAACGCCGCCTTGGCCTCGGACTGGCATGCTTCCTGGTACGTGAGCCCAGTCTTGCCCGTGGTGGCGCATTGCCATATCGGCTGACGGTAGAGCATGAAGCGATTGGCATACTGTTCGTAGGTAGGAAAGATTTCCCGCGTCTGCTGCATGTAAAAAACCCGCTTGCGCTTGCCGGGCAGACTCTCCCGGTCAGGCGGCGGGAGTGGGCAGTGGGGCTTATGGTTTAGAAGGGGCATGGCGGAACTCAAAGTAGCGCAGCGACGCTCACTCCACTGGCGACTAGGAGCTGGGCACGAATATACCAAGTCTCGTCCGACGCAAGCACGCGTACACACTGGCAAGGGTGAAGGCGGCAAAAGCTAGCGCTTTTTCTAATCGTTGTTGACGAATTGGAATGCACAGCCGATTTCGGTTAGTACATGGCCTTAGGCCGAAAAGGCTATGGTTAGGGTAAGTGAAGCGTGCGTAGGCTATCCAGCGAGCCGTGCTCAACCGTGCTTGAGCTACGCCCTATCCCGCGTCTGCAATTAGCATCGGTTGCTGCGGCGGTGGTGCCATCCACGCGTCTGGCCAACAGGTGCAAGAGTCAAATGTGTACGGGAAGACCATGCGCTTACCTTGGCAGTTGGCTAATGTCAACCGGCTCAGCGTTTTTCAACAGACGAAGCCACTGTGCTGGCAGTACTACGCTTTACTCGCCTTCATATACCGGGACCAAATTCGCGCCAGGAGCAACGTGTCGACTAGGGCAAACCCAGGCACGGTCTACGAGCCAAGCCGTGACGGTGCCGTGCGTGAATAAAGCGGGTCTTGCTCCGTAAGGCCCACAGGAGTCCAGGGCTAATCAGGGCAAAGTAGTGACACTAAACTGGTAAACATAAATAAACAAATGCACCTCTGGCTGTAAAAAGTGGCAGAGCAATAAAAGAATGCGAGTCTGGGATGAGATGGGGGTGTGTAGATAGCGTCGGCCCTTGCTTTTTTTTTCTCTCGTGAAACGCTGTGCGGGAATGGCGAGGGCGCTGGCGTTGCTGTGAAAAAAAAACAAGGCAGCGAGCGGATACTACCACCACGAACCAAACAGCACGGGCTCATGGACGCTCCCAGCGTCCCGTACGATGATCACACCGCGCCACATTGACCATGTCCTTAGTTTAGCTGTGCGCTTTTTTCACAAGCCGCCTTATTTTCCCCTGCACTGCTGGCACTCTGACTCGCTCTCCATGGCTCGCAAGATCCACCGTGGTCATCGGTTTGGACGCACCCTTGCCCCTACCGTTTGAACGAGTGGAGGTCACAGTCACTGGCCATGCGCAATGCAATACAAAGTGAACCAAACGAAACCAAAACAAAAATAGGGCAATGGCGTTCAGAAGCTGCCGCAGCATGCCAAACCTCCCTGCCCCTTCAGCTGCTTTCCGTCCCTATCTGACAGCATCCATGATTTGTGGCTGGTAATGTGGGTGGTCCTCCACAATGCTCAACCGACACCAACCAACCATTCCCAGCAACCCTACCACATCCTAGACCGACAATGCACGTGCTGGCAGCTTTTACAGTCAGGTGATGCACCTCAGCACACACCCGTACGGGTCATTATAGATGTAGATGCTTTTATTATGTTGCAGTAGTCGCGCCCCCGTTGATGGGGTTCTCTCTGGGCCCAGGATCAATGGGGCCGTGGCAAGGCGGGATGATAATGAAAATAAAGGAAGCGGCTTGGCGGGGTGAGGAAGACGAGCAGTGAACAAAGCGGGACGGTTTGGCTAGGCGGCACGAAAAGGAGAAAGTGAAGAGGCAGCTGGGCCCTGTCCAGTGACTCTTTATCCTTTGTGAAGCGCAAAGAGTTCATGGGAGTGCTTCCCACCGCGCTCTACGCCTGTAATGCCCCAACAATCGGAGATTTAAGGTCCCAATGGTCGGTCACTTTGGCTTAACACTTGGCGAAACTTGGCCTGTCGTCAAAGCTGCTTTCAGGTGCTCGTTCCCACCCGTTTTGCCCGGTCATTGACTGCATTCGGCCCAACGCATGACCTGAAGGTTCCATGTTTTCAGGATATTTATAAAGCAAATGCTCTACTGTCACACGACCAGCTAATCGCATGCCTTGTATCTGCCTCAGCTTTCCTGGTGTCACTGTAGCCATAGAGCAAGCGCTCCCTCTTCAAACAGAGTACCTGACGGCTTCGCTGCCGTACCTCAACTTGGGCATTTTGCGATGACGTCCATGAAAGAGCGTATGATTGCGGGAGAAAAATACCTGGCCAGCGACCCAGAGCTGGTGCAGGACCGGGCTCGAGCGTACAAGCTGACCAAAGAGCTGGACGCGGTCCTGACTATAGACGCTGAACGCAAGCGCGTGGTTAAGGCCTTGCTCGGGAAGTCGGATGAAACGTCGTTTATCCAGCCACCCTTTTCCTGCGACTATGTAAGGTCGGCCACTCGCGCACTCTATACCCTGTGTTACATATCATAGTAGAGGCACATAGCCCCTTTACCTATCGCGAGCCTGAGATTTGATAACACGCACTTTCAACACTGAGCGTGGGTATGGAAATGTTTGTTAATACTACTAGGGATACAATATTCGAGTCGGAAAGAATTTTTATATCAATGCGTTTGGGGTCATCTTGGACGGAACGCACATCGATATCGGCGACAACGTGATGATGGGCCCCAATGTCCACATCTACACGGCCTGCCACCCACTGGATGCCGCTGAACGAAGCTCTCTCTGGGAATTTAGCAAACCAGTCAAGGTATGTAGACTTGTTGCCATTGTTTTTGAAGGATATGCCGCTTATCAAACGAATATCGCCGTGCAACCAAAGTTTGCTAGTTGGCGTATGGTGCCAGTTTGCAAGGATTCGCACCCACATTTTTTCATCCTGATTAACTATTGCTAATCTTATGGAACCCAGCACGCGTTACTTGGTTTCGAACGGGTTTGGAATGACATGGCACTGCTTGCCTTAGATTGGCAACGACGTTTGGGTTGGGGGTGGTGCCATCATTTTGCCTGGAGTGACGGTAGGCGATCGCGTAAGTTGACGGCTTCTGGCCTTGGCTGGTTGATGATCGACTAACAAACCATTACAGCACTATGTTATCCTTCACATTACCCCCAATGAAATACCTGACCGATACTAAACCCTCGGGCATAAATGGACTCGCACTTGTTATTTTTTGCTGGCTGGATATTACAATTGTGCGTAAACACCAAACGCAGGCGGTTATTGGCGCTGGCAGTGTGGTAAGTATTGACTCTTGGAAACACCCTCCTCTCTCTCGTTTATTGGCTGGCACTGTTGAATCTACAGGCAATGTAAACGAGAATAGTTATGAAAGTCTGTGGTCATCTAGCACTAACCAAACTATGGATAGTGCCAGATCGCTAACAAAATGCATACCCTGACATTATATTAGCTAACTGTAGATGCTGTTTTTTTGTCACTCCGGCAACTCTACTTTGCTATAACATGAATCACTAGGTAACCAAGGACGTTTCCTCCGACGTCATCGTAGGAGGAAACCCTGCCAAGGTGATTAAGCGCATTGAGCAGGCGACCAAACCCACAGACGAAGCCAGGGGTGCATAGAGTAATGGCATGTGCGTTTGGGCCAATGCTTACTCATCCCTAATTTACCTATAAATTGCCTAGTTTGCTTTCTTCTTGTCACTTTTATTTGATGTACAGAAGCAGCCGCTGATGGTCACGCGGAATTAGTCTGTGCAATTGGTATTTTGCAAAATAAACCCTGAAATACCATGAAGAACTGTAACCTTGAAGCCAAATTAACCACTACCAAGTGAATAATGTGATGAGAACAATGCCACCGCAACGTCCTAGTGTAGCATCGCTGCACATAGCCCGACGAGACCTGCTGCGCCGGTGAGCCATGCCGCAAGTGGCGATGACGCAGGTGCGCTGCCAAACACATCGCTGTCCACAGCGCCTTCCTTGACTTGCTTGTCTCGACTGTCACTCTTCATTCCACTACCACCCGTATGCATCGGTAACAAGCAAACCAGGACATCAAAACAAAAAGGCATTGGGTTTAGTTGCATGGCCCTAGCCGATCCCCACATGCAGTCTTTAAAAAGATCCTGCTGGTTCTTTGACAGCAAAAAAACCTGTGCGTTCCTACCGCATACTTCATTTGTTTTCTAAGCTGACAGCGGAAAATTTGGCCTATAACATCTTGCTACTGCTCAGGCACTTTCTTAGCAGTTGGCAGGTTGAGATACGGTAAACTTACTGTTTAAGGGGAAAAGTGATCATATTAGCTTTGCACGAGCTGGATCCGACAGGGTCCACGGGCTCAAACTGAACTCCTCCACGCGTCTTGAACCACAGCTGGACCGAATCCAGCACGCTATTGGAGCAATGGATGTTGACTTTGGCGCTGAACGCATCCTCTAAGATTCGCTGCAACTTGGATAGTGGCAACGACGTACCCGGCGGAACGCCATTGTCCTTGAGGACTTGCATGACATCAAACTGCTCGTGGAGGGCCTTGGCAATTCGGAAATAGCTTAGAACATCGCTGTACTCGTCACCCACATTGCCGCGGCACTCAGAGCCCAGATTGGTCATGCAGGTACCATGGCGAAGCCAAGCGTGCTCCCTGTGGTAGAAAGAAGAGTGGAGAGAAAGATAGAAAATAAGGGCATTACATCAGATACCATCGGCACAGACGATATTATTATCCCAAGCCATTTTTCAATCGAATGCAATTGGCTATTACACTTTTTTACAAGTGGAATGCTCAAGACCCGTTGCACGTTTCATGACAATGGCATTCCCATTTTCCAAACGCCAGTAAGCGGCGTAATGTGTGTGTTTGTGTAGGGCGCCACACTTACCAGAACGGGCTGGATTTGAAGTCATCCACCGACCAGTACTTTTCTAGGTACTCGTGGAGATCGGGGTCGGCGTTCTTCATCAGGCCATCAAGGTGTTCCACTTTGCGATCGGAATTGCAGCCGTCCATGGGCGGTAATTTACCAGTGCTAATCAGCAATTTGCATTACCCATTTCAAAAAACAGCACCCATCAGCACGCACCCTAGGGGATGGGCGGTTAAGGATTGATGTTGGCTGCTGAGAATAGATGGCTTCGATGCTCAGCCACTGCTATATAAATCTTTTGAAGTCGCTAGATCAACCCGATAGGGACGAATAGCCAGACCAGCCAAACTCACCATGTGCGTGCTTCGAGGCCTGAAATAACAAACTTGTCCGATGGACCCGGCCCAAAGGTCCACTAGAGTATGTTAAAGCAATAACAACAATATCACAGTCAGAAGGATTATGCCCTTAGATAACCCATTCGCCAGGGTCAGTTGTGTTAATGCCGGTGTTTTAACACGCATAGCGGCTTAACAATGACTAACAAAGACAATAACTATTTTAAATTAATCTTCCCAGCATGCATTGAATATATTCGATACGACCTAATGTTAATTAACAAACCTTTTGTTCCAGCACCACCAGACCATGGTCTGGCGCGCAGCACGAGTTCACGACTGAAGACTCACTGCCCACATTGATGCAGCTGGTGAGGTGGTTACCGCACCCTGAAATCAGGCCCACATCCACAGCACCCTGGACAGCGGTCGCGAGTATAAACGCGTAGGTTATTGCGTGAGCAAGGGCGGTCATAACGCTTTGCGAGTACGAGCACCAGTTTGATGGGAATCGAAACCAAAAGTGAACGAAAAATGTGACTTTGAGATGAAGACTATAGGCGAATGGTTATAAAG
Source organism: Dimargaris xerosporica (assembly GCA_027576955.1). NCBI lineage: Eukaryota > Fungi > Kickxellomycota > Dimargaritomycetes > Dimargaritales > Dimargaritaceae > Dimargaris > Dimargaris xerosporica. The sequence continues at coordinate 14,980 of JANBQA010000302.1, forward strand.
CCGTGATTAAACATATGTATCGCACTTTCTGATTTTGAGTTAGCGGAACCACGACCTTTTATCTATTGATATAGATACATACTGGCAGTCGATTTCTAATGTTTACGTATTGATTGTTTGCTTTGTCGACCAACAGCTTATTTGTGGACCCCAGCGTTACAAGGGGCAAGGAAACACCATGGGTCGGTTTTTGCTCCCTCATGTTGGCCCCTGTGTGAGCAACTGAATAGTTTACAACTAGCACTGAATTGCTCGTCACGAAAAACAATGCGCCATTGCCCGTGCTGATATTCCTGGGCTAATGATCCATCTCCACAGCAGTCAGCAAGAAAGGCTTGATTTCCGTGGGTTGTATTCGATATATAGTATCGCAGGTGCCAAAGACGCTATCTATTTTTTGGGAGGTGGGGCTGTTGTTGATGTACCTCCACCAACCAACGCTAAAAAGCACCTTAATTATACAAAGACCACAAGATAGCTATTTCCATAAATAAAAGGCAGAGTTTATGGAAAAATGCCACTCTCACCGCGAGTGTCTTGCCTAGGTTACCCTTGGGCAGCTCGGCGAAGAATTTCGATTATTGAGCGCTCTCTTGGACCAGCTAGTAAAGCGTTTTGAAGATGTATGCTCATTAACCGTCTCGTTGGTAAAACTCTAATTCACTAGCCGCGGCGAGAAATTGTAACAGAATAGGTGCATAGAGCAAGAATGTCCACCTGTACCTATTAATCCGTACAGGATTGCGAGAGTAAAAAATATAGCCTAATACATGCTACACAACTAACCACATCCACTGTCACTCAAAGGACCAACGGCTACGAGAATAAGACTACAAAAATTCAATTAAATAAAAGAAACAAATCTTGATTACTGCCGCAGGCAGCTAGGCCCCAGTTTGCTTAGATTGCCTCGTCGTTCCGTTTGCGTGGATAGTATATAATCTTAGGGCAGTTGTGGTTATGGTAGGGCTTGGCGGGAATATACGTTGACCGTCCCTTGACATGAAAGGTAAGGCGCACCTCTTGCAACACGCGACCTCGGCAGTACAGCCGGGGCTCAACGTCCAGTTTGTTCTTGATCGCGGCAACAAAGGTGACCAGGGCGTACCGCCCTCCAGGCACCACCCCCTGTTGCTTAAGCACCTTGTACAGGTTGTGCTTTTGGAACACCTGCTGGACCTGGCCAAAGTAGGCCGGCACCTCTGAAAACGGAAGATAGTCATCTCCCTGGCATTTGGGATCGAGCGTGGTAACGCATGTGCCGTGCTTATTCCACTCATGGGACCAGAACAGGTCGTTGTCATCCTTGTACGAGGGCCAGTAGGTATTCATCCAATCGAGCAGCGGGGCATTTTGGGACTCGATGATGGCGCTAATGTTGTGGTAAGTGCGGCCGGCGTCACACCCACCTCCGGGTGCCATCCGTCCATTGCTATCGATGACACACGAGCAGGGATGAACACGCACACATAAAAGCCTCCATCCATCGTATGGGCATCGTTGGTTAGTACAGACACCCAAGGCTGACTGCGGCCCAAGCCAAGAGCAACGGAGGGGAATGCATTAAATACGCAGAACCCAAAGCAGGCAAGTGCATTGGTATGGATGACCAGCTGCTGATTCGTCTGGCTTTATCATCACCAGCGTACGTACCACATGTCAGGCCATAGCCCATGGATTGTGAAACTATCCGATGGACCAGTGCTGCGAGTCCACTGCATACATAGACCATTACACCCAGAATAAACGGTATGATGTCCAAGAGCAACATAGAAATGGTTAGCATCTATCTAGCCATTGACCAATTTCTCCAACAGATACGTTTGGCCAGGCCCTCGTCAATTTTCAGGAACATCTCTAAGCGAACAAAGTGCCCAGCCAGTTACATCTGTAGCCCTACAATGTCACAAACGCCAACGGTAGAAAAGGTGGAGGATCCAAGGGAATATGCGCCTACCTGTTGGGCCAGAATCACAAGGCCGTATTTTGGACTGCAACAGCTATCGGTCGCGGGTTCAGTGCATGAAATGACGTCCAAGGGGCAACTGTCGATCGGTTGAAACAGGTCATTGCCTTCGCCTAGGAACACTTGGCGAGCCGAGGTCCAGCCAGCAGCCAGCAAGGCCGTAGCAACGAGAAGCGACGTTTTCCACGCTACCATAGCGGAAAGTTATCTATATGTCTAGTACGTTTTTTGGTGATGCACAATGAGGTAGCGCACACATGAGGAAATCCAATCGGTGGGCAATAAGCCGTGAAATAAGCGGTGCTTGGTGAGTCTAAATGAGCCGACTCGGTTTAGTTCTGCACTTATATATTGATACTAGTCTGAAAAAAATGGGCCGTACACTACTTTTAAGGTTCACAGCTCTTTCCAAGCAAAGGTTTTCCAAGGTCCTGCGTACAGCTCGGCGTCGTCCAGCGCTTGGCCTGGGCAACGGTGCAGAGGAATGCGAAGCTGCCAGATGATTGAGTAGCAAGCCATTACCTGCTGTCCCGCTCTCAGTACCGTTGTACGACTTACTTGTTGACGCAAAATATTGGCGCCGTGATACAGCTGAATGGCACACCGACGGTGCGTCGCGATGCTGACCGACAAGAGAGTTGCCAACGTGTGACAAACCAGTGGCACGGTCAGAACTAAATAATAAATACAAGTACAAACACTGAACAAGGTGATAAATACTCTGAACGCCAAGCGGCGATCGCGGCGCAAGCTTCCAAGAAATAGGGTACGGTGGGCAAAGAGAACCGGGTTGTCTAAAACCGTCGAACTCTGGTACCCATAAACGAATGAAGCCAGGGTGGGCGCCGGCGCTGGGTTCAGTAAATGACTTGAGATCGCCAGAGTTTGAACTATATCAGAAAGTGCCGGTGGGAGAGGTGCTTTGGACAAACGCCTTGCAAACGTAGTAGTCAAAGTCGCTAGTTAAATCGTATGTTCTTACAGTCAGCGCTCCTGGTCAGGCCCAGACCACTGTTCCTGTATTTATACGCAGGTGGGAGCGGTAGGCGAAGCAGCAGTGCCTGAGCCACCGTTCTATCAACCCTGGTTAGGGACTCTTGTGCAGGGC
>JANBQA010000303.1:0-18024 GCA_027576955.1 Dimargaris xerosporica
TTAAATTCGAAATACGACTCGCTGGTGTAGTGACTGCGGGTGGGCACAACCCACTGGTCGCAGGAACCGGAGTGCACTCGGCACCGCTCGACCAAGTCATGAATTGACATCAGGTGTGGCAGAGAGGGCCCCACAGTCAAGATTGAGCGGTCAACCTGCTCAATCTGCCGCTGCATGACACCACGTACCATGGCAGTCCACATTTGATTGATCATCCAAAACTCGCCATAGCTGGCAATAAACTGTTCATGGACCTGCAGCATGTGGCATGCGTCGGCACGAAGCTCGCGGTCGCTGCTTAGGGCGCAGTTGGCAAACACCAGCGCACTGTGCGAAACCATAATTCCAATAAAAGGCTCAAAGTATTCGTATTCTAGCCGTCGCATACCCGCTTGGATAATTGCGCCAATAGAACGTGCAGCCGTCAGACATTTTTGCCGGGAGAGATCCTGTAGTGCCGGCGACGACGCCCGGATCACGCCAATGTGAGATAAATTTGATCGGTACAGGATGATGACAGCAGCCTGGTACACTGCGTGAATCTGCAAAAACCCCGTCAGGAGCTGGTTGTCATCTCTACTATATGTCAGAGGCAAACTATGCGGATCGCACTGCAACGGCTGGGGCAGTGTTTCCATAAACCGTGTAAGTGCAGTGCTGAGGCGGTGAAACTCGGCCACATCACCGTCGCCCGACTGCCATCGCCGATTGACAAAGTTACTAATTTTCCCCAGCAACCCAATGACCCGAATAGTGTAATGGCAGACATCTGCGGCAGTGAACCAATCGGTAATATAGGCGGACTGGTTCAAGTGGCGTTCGTTGGCAAGGGACTGGAGCAAGGGGGACAATGGTGGCAGTTGAACTTGGCAGTCGGCATCTGAGAGCATGTGAGGTTGGCTGCAACCCGACGAACACACCTTGTCCACCACATAGCACAGCCAAAAGAGCCGTCGCTTGGCGTTCATGGTCAGCTCGTCATCGCCCGTATTTAGGTACTGGCTTCCGGGGTTGTCAATACGGTTCAGGCACAATTGATGCGCCATGCGGTTGGCAATACCCACGTAGAGCCAAGATTTGCGGTAGTTGCCACGGCCCACCGAGTACATGGCCAAGCACAAAAGGGTAGCGATGCCGTACAAAGACGGGTTGGTCAAAATGGTCAGTACCTCGGCTTCGGCGGCCAAATAGAATTCTTGGCCTGACATGTATGCAGGGGTCCGGCGCAGTCGAGGGTGGGTGCTGAACCGGCAGCCAATGGCGCACAGGGCATTGATGTAATGTACCGGGGCCTTGGCGGGATAAAATAAGTCAGGAAACCGGGAAGGCAGGGCCCGAAAGAAGTAGGTGGCTGACGACCGTAAATAGGCCTGCAGAGCTTCGTTGCGTAATTCGTCCGAGAACACCGGGTTATCGAGTACGATCACGACCTGCGATTGGGTCGTAGCAGTGGGTGGTGGCTTTGGGGAGCCATCGATCAGGGTAGCGGGGGAGGGAGAGCGTGTGGTCCTTGGCGGAGCAATGAATGGATAGATCAGGGGCGATAGCGGTTGGGGCTCCGAAGACGGCAAAGTTGTCATTGGACTCTGTGTGCCCGAGTGATCCAATGGAGGTGACTGATAAGTGGCGGCGGCTGCTGTGCTCGGGTACAGCAGCTTAGCATTAGCGGCTGTTGGTGGTGGTGCCTGAGCTCGGTCTCCTTGTAGCGCTGGCAATTGGGACAACAGCTCGGTTACCTTGGAGAGTTGCTGCACCAGCGGTTGCAGTTGGTCCTCCATAGCGGCAACCCGCTCTTCTAACAGTTCGAGAGCGCTCTTGCGGGCCTTGCGGCGCACGGCGGTGAAGCTGTAGTGGCAGTCAACCCCACTTCTTTGGCACTTTTCGCACTGGGGCCTGGCACCATCGCATTTGATTTTCTTTCGACGACACAGGTCGCATGACTGCAGGCGTCGCTGGGGGCCGTCGTCGTCGGACGTACCGTGGCGGTCCAGATCTACACTGTCACTTGGGTCGCGCCTGGACCGCGGCTCATGGTTAACCCCAGCCGTAGTGTGGGGTGACATGACGCGTGGCCTTTTGGTAATATGGGGTGAAAGCCAGGGGGCTTAGTGAGAGGGTGAAACGAAAAACATGCCAAGGCCTAAGCGGGTCCAAGCAATAACTGCCTGTGAAAGCGAGGCACGGGCGGTCGAGTGTTCAATACTGGCGCAATCACAATGGTGCTCGGCTGACCAGCGCCGTGATAAAAAACTGGCCGCAAACGTAGGGTATCAGAACGGGAAAGTAGTGTTTAGCGGACAGGGAGCGATATAAGCCCAAGCATTTGCCACATCGATAACCACCAGGCCTGGTGCATTTTGGACATAGGCATAAGCGGAATCATGCAGCTGAGTAAGGGCCTGCTTTACCTGCCAGCCGGACCACACACCAGGCCATAAATAAGCTGAACGCTGTTTAGTCAGCCAGGCCCAAGGACCAACAAACGACAGTGCTTGGCGCGTGCCATGTGCGGGTGCGCTCTTGAGCGGTTGGGCATTAGTCCATGGACCGCTGGTGGGAAACTCTCATTGCAAAATCCATCCCAGGGCGATGGCAATATTCATTGGGCGGCTGCAAAGCTATTAACCACACAACTGCCAGTACCGGGTGTGTTTTTTTCGGCTGGCAGTATTTTTCTTCTGTACCTCACATGCCCGCATTGCCTCACTCCACGAATGAACCACATGGGCATTGCGATTAGAGCAACCCGTCAGGCCACCCGCAGTTCAATCGCCCGTGCTTGTTGCGTTTGTACTCGAACGTTTGCGACTCCTTTGTATTATTTGAGCAGACAATCTCGTGTACCAACAGATTGACTAGACGCCATGAACCCACCAACCAATCCCATGGGCAACCCAACGCCCATCCAGCCCCCAGTGGTTATGACCTACCTGTGCGGTGGTAAGTAGTACCATGCAGCGCATCGCCCACCAGAGTACCCAGTTATCGAACAGCTCCTGCACGCCAGAGCAATCGCCTGGCACACTTGTGAGCCTTTTGTGCTAACTTTTACTTTGTTGCGTCCGGCTGGTCACCGCTGCGCTACCTGGCTGGGCATAGATTGCGGCTCACCAAACGAAATCAAACCACGCGAGCCCATTCGCTGCCGTGAGTGCGGCCACCGTGTCCTGTATAAGAAGCGCACCGGGCGTATGGTCCAGTTTGAGGCTCGCTAAAGGCAAAAGCAGCCGCGCTGGCCATGGCAGGACTTTTGACCGTCGCATGAGATTACTCTACGCCTCTTTTTGGGGCCAACATGGCACCTAATGGGTTATCCTGCTTAACATCTTTGTCGCAAGGCTGTCATGGCTGCTACAGGCACCAATAAATGTGGTCTGGTCGAAACACTCTGGCTACAAGTTTAGCAGCAGCCAGTTTTACACCCTGGGTTTTGCCAGTCTGCCGTGTGCATCACCGAAACAAAAGTATAGGCAGCACACCCCCAAGGATAAGCCAAGGCGTGCTCCATTTTCTTGACTAGACGGTGCATGGGAGCTCATATCAGGTTGCAGTTTGTGAAAGAAACACGTTGGGGCCGAGATGGAACAAAAAAGGGCTAAAAATATAGGCCCAACACACACTTTGCGCCTAAAGCTGGCCTCGATACCAAGAATAAAGTGGAGACTAACGCCAGGGTATGGGCATATGTTATACTACGAATGGACCCGTGCCAGCCAATGGCGTTCCACCAATACCCTGTTTGTGACACCGGGCGTGGATGCAAAAGATTTTGTCCGGCAGAGCATTGGTGTGCTTGCTTAGCAATGGTGTGTGTAAAGGGGATACGCTTAGGTTGTGAGGTGCCGTGCGTATTTAAACGGGGGCGGAGCGAAAGCCAGCCACCCGAAACCTCTGGGTCTTTGCTTTAGTATATGTTAAAAGCTTACGAGTGTAGCTGTTCACTAGCCGCTGGCGTTTCTTGCTGCGCTACTCGACGTGCGTGGCTTTGCAACATGAAGAGGACTGTACTACTTGCAACTCTAATGGCAATCACCACTGCCGTGGCTTTAAACCGAAACCAAGGAAATCGGCAGCAGCAGCGTGGGTCAGCGGTTGCAAAGAATGGCAACCCTTCAGCGTCGAACGCCCGAGGGTTACAGGGAACACGTCCTAAATGGGTTGGTTTCCATCGCAACCCTGACACCAGCTCCCCTATGTGCATGAATTGGCACGCAACCAGGGACCCGCCATCGTTGCAACCCCAGCCCACTCTGCGCCACAACCACCCATCAAAATTAGCCAGGCTCCCGGCTCGCCCCAGCAACCCACTCGCAGTCACCTTAAGCGAGGGTGAGTAGATGGCGTAACCGCTGCCGACTCGAACACCAACGTGTATGTATATATACTTATTTGTCGCGGGCCTTTGCTTTTATGCCGTAAATATGCCTTGGCCATGCTTCATGTAACGTTTGGACACGGTAGTTGGCCCAGGATAGGCATGCCAAAGGGACCAATCATACGACCTGTTGGGTCACTTGGCGCCTGATCCGTGGCGAGCACTATTTCGGCGCTGCGAATCAATAAAAATGGACACAAGTTCCATTGCTTGGTTAGCGTATGCAGTAGCAAGATGGAGGCATCAAACCTCATATCCCTTGGCATATACATTGTGTTTTCGCTAAAGTGCCAGCGCAAATTTGAGCGCTTGCAGCCTAGCTAGTATTCGCTGTGATGGTTTGTGAACATACCAACCGTGGATGCTCTAATCCCTCGCACTTCCCAGCGCCGCCGTGAAGTAAAATCAGGTTTACTGCGTTTGGCCAAAACCAAGCAACAATAAACTACTTTCATAAGTGCACGCTGGGGTTTGGAGACGGTTACGCGCCATTGTATCCGGATTAGTAACAGTGAACTGTTTCGGTGCAATAGGTTTTGGGTTGCACGGCCACACACCATACCTGCTGGGGCTCTTCCCAGCCTATTGCATTTACCCACGCCTGCTTGGCGGTGTGTGCGTCATTCCGGACCCTGGCATCGGCAGCAGCTGTTTGGTACTGCCAGGAGGCCGGGCAGGAATTTCAGCGGCCGACAATCCACTGGTCCATGGTTTGATGCACCGACCTGGGCCTTGAGTGTACCGGGGATGTTTGGAAAGAGGGCTTGGCGAAATGACATCATAGATCTAATATGAAAAGAAGAAAGTTAACGGCGCCATCTGGACAGCCAATCACATGGAAGGGAATTGTATTTTTAGGTAGGAAGGAGTGCTGAATATTTGGTTAAGTAGATAGTGGAGGAAAAAAAACAAAAAGAGAGAGAGAGGCTACAGGGTCCGTGTCGCTTCAGTCTGGTGGTGCAGGGTAAGAATGACCTCATAGTAAATTAGCGCCGGCTTTGTTCCTAGCGCATATGGTCATATACCCATCCAGGTTGCGGGAAATATGCAAATATGTACAGATCCGGCGCTGCCGCAACGAAATTTCCTCCCTTCACTGCAGCGGCACACTGGGCCTTTATTTAGTCGCCAAGCCTTTCACCGCGACAGCAAACCTCCCACCCTACCACCAAATGCGCTCAGCCCCAAGCCGCCTGTTACGGTTGATGGGCCGGCTATGCCAACGTGCGTTTGTATGCCGGCACTCTGTCAGACTGGAACACGGAGTGCCAAGCTGTTGGTGAGACAACCGTAATCTATCCTATCAAAGCCGGCAATATCTATGAGCGACTGATAGCAAGCGCTAATCCTGCAACCTATTCCCGCTGTATGGTGGCCCCACCGGCGAATGAACGTTGACCATATATAGAACTTCACACTGTTGAACCCCATTCATCGGACATAAGCTATACCGCCTGCTCTGTGTCCAGGCAGCTCAGAGGCACACCATACCCTAGGCGGCAGTTTGCCGTACCAAGTGCAGGCAGAAACACCGAAACCGCAAAGCCCAAGTGAACCTGTGCTTGGTGCTGGTACCCCGCAGCTCTCTATTTTTAGCCCGCCCCCCTCATGACAGCAAACTGCATCGTTGTTTGTGGCCGAGACAACGTTGGCAACGAGTGCAGCCTCATTTGCTTTTCGCGCGGAGCAGCATAGTGCAGCCATACGGCGAACCGCGTGCGTCTGCAATATGGGACTAAACGCGCCTGCTATTTTTTGTCAATGGGCCGGGAAAAAAGCTTGGTTCAGCGGGCAGTTCACCCACGACACCCAGTTCGAAACACCAAGCTCATTTCTAGAACCATTTACCGTGCAAAGCGGCGATTAGCAACCAGCTATACTGGAGCTCCGATCGTCACACATCAACGAGCACCACAGCATCTGATACTCTGAATCTCTACTCTGCGTGCGTTGCGCGCTTATGGCTCTTGCCTGCCCTTACAAACCTGCTTCCGCTCCACGAAGATGGGCACTTACCTGTGGACATGTCACGCGGCGCACAAACGTTGACTCCAAATGTACTGGTCATGCTGTGCTGGGCACAACCTCACAGCCCCAAGCGGTTTCCGGGCCGCCAGCCAATACTGGTAGCACAAGTAGGTAAAGAGTGGTGCCAGACCACGGTCAGGACAGAGCGGTATGCATCGGGTTGGACCCAAACCGCCTGTTCCTGCACGGCCCTGGGCAGGCCACTGCGATCGACAGACCTGAGCGCGGCCAAGATCGATGGTGTACCCGATGGCTTAGGCAAGATCTGATCGATGATGGTGGAGGGCACTGTACCATGCAATCCATACCTTCCATGTATCAGGATGGCTCTGGTGTACACCGTGCGCCCAAAATCTCACATGGCCTTATCCGGGATCTTTTGTTGTTTCAAAGCGCTACTGTATTCTTGGGCGTGGTATGGTGCTGCGATCTTCGACACTTTTGTATTGGTTTAGCGACAGTTGGCTGTGGGACCATGCAGCTTCTGCGAAAAGGTCCAATCGCTGCAAGCATTAGGTGGGCAAATAACAGAGAGCTATTGGTGCAAAATAGCCAGTGACGAGGTCGGCCCTGGAATCCACATATGGCGACTAGAAGCCATCTGCCCGGCTTTCGTTAAAACTGCAAATGCTGCCTTTTTGAGACACGAGGGGGTACTTTGGTGGACCCACACACATGCACACGCAGCTGATCGTAATCAAAAGACAGAATGCCGATGGTCGTGAAAGTAATGTTAGTCTCGGTCTTTTTTCACCACTCCAACTGTTGAACAAAAACTTAGAGCTGGCCCTCTGCAACATGAGGAAAGGAAGTTGAGAGGCGTGCGTCACGGTTCCTTACTGTTCTAAGTCAGCCAGGGCACGCACGCTTGCAAATAATGGCGCACCCAACGCGTCCCATGAGCGAGCCGTTGTATGCGAATGAACTGCAGAGAACCAAGGGCAGCGGTGTGACCCTGTGGTCGACTATGGAGTGGGTGCTGGCCAGGTGAGGAGGGGTTTAATTAAGGCTATTCGCCCTGGTGGAGCCGGTGCTGACCTGGCCACAGTCGCTCTTTTCCTCCGCGCCATGCGTCGAGCGATGGCTCCGTATAGCCGTGAGGCCTAGTGTCACCCGCGCGCCACTGGTCCCCGCGGCTTGGGCCTTTCCCGCTCAGTCAACGCGGTCAGCGTTTCGCCCAGGGGGGGGGGGAGAAGATGCACAGTGAATGGATGGCCGTAAATTACGCTGGGCGTCGTGCGCATTCTGGTCAATGGCCCCGGCTGCGCTGGCCTTGGCACAGAGAGGAGTTGACCGGTGGGATTATGTTTCCGACGCTGAGCAGTTTCTCCCCATGTACTCTGCTGGCGCCATCACACAGATTCTTCTGGCGCGTACGGGAAGTGGTGTGGGGGGAGCTTCCCCTGGCCAGTCTATTGTTTTACAAAAACCCTGCCTGTCTGTATATAAATACGGCCCTCCCCGCCGATGCCATGGCCATGCCGCCCGTTATGACTTGGTCGTTGCTTCCATTCTATCCCTTTATAGACAGCATCTTCGTTCACTTGCCGCTATTCTTGTTTCGGCTCAACCATCGATCAGCCTTAGCTGGGGTGCACTAGCTCTGCTTTTTTTTCCCTGGATTATCTTTTTTGGGGGATGTGCGATATCATCGTGCTGATGGCCCAAAGAATTATTTTGTGGCCAGGGCTGATATAATTTCTGGACCTATTGATTGTCAGCAGAGTACAGCTGGCCTTTGCTTGCTACTTCTTGTATTTGGCACTGCCAGCTGCATTATTGGCCAAGCGTGACAAGCGCAACCTCTATGCACCATTCGTTTTATCTGCCAGTGTACCTGTCCACTTCCACATAGAGGAAGACCAGAGCACGACCACCCGGCCAACTCCAACGCTATTCGCGTTTTTTTCCCTAATATCACTTTAGACTCGTCCACCTTGTTATTCCGCGGCTGGTATTGCCCATTGGCGATCTAGTCGCCTCATTCCCATTCGAAGTTTGCAACCCTGCTGTCTTGTATCCGCTCTACGAACTGGTTTAGCGAATCCCTGTGCTCGACTTCGCTTTCCCGCTCTACGGCCGTGCGGCCTAGTGCCAGCCGTGACTGCAGTGCCAGCTGCCCACTACGATTATACAAATACCCCCGCCGAGCCAGGCGCCCTGGACTGCCCAATTGCTCACCGCGTTAGTGTACTTTGGCTCACATAGCGCACCGCTGTACCATGTTGCGCACCCCACAGGACCGTGCCACCAAGGCCCAGCTACTGCTCCAGTTTCAGACGCAACAGCTCGCCCGAATTCGCTGCTACCAACAAGTTGACGAGTAAGTACAACCTCCCCCCAGCCCAAAAAGCCACTAAGCCTTTGATTTAGCACCCTCATTCTCCCCCCCTCCAATCTTAACCAGGTTGCGTGCCGGGCTGCTGCAAACGGCTGCGCACGGACAGAAGCCGACAGACCCAGCGCCCAATAATACCGTTCGCCTGTGCTGCTAGTTTATTTGGCTTCGCTATTGGGACTTGGAAGGAAAGAAGGAACAAGCATGGACCAACCCTATGACGTGAGGGACCCACAAGTGATGTCATAACGTGGACAGTATGCGGAAGGGGAAATGACAAATCTCGTAGTCTTCTGACCGTAGTGATGATGGTCTACTTGAACTGTTGGCTGGGCATCTGACTGAATTTTCACTTGCTGCATCGGTTGGAACTATTACGGCATTCCTCTTGCTGGGTTCTTTTTGGTCCCCTTTTTCGTTTCTTCATCCTTTTTTTCTCCTGGCCCTTTGCGTGCTGCAGCAAGTTTTTAGATACCATGACTGGCGAGTGCTCTTCGGACGACTTCTATCGGTTCTGCGTGGACTCCACCACCGACCAGTACACCGCTCTCACTCGGGACATTGAGTACACCCTTGAAAGTTTGATCCAGCTGTTTGGCGATGACATGTATTTTGTCCGCCACGCTCGGCGTGTGCAGTACCTGGAGCAGCGGCGGTGGTCCCAATGCCTCAAGCTGTACATCATCCGGTTGCATAGCCTGCGTGGCGCCAGTGCCGATGGTAACGACCCTCGCGACGATGAGGCCAGGTACAACGAGCTATGCAACGAAATCACTTCGCTGCTGGAGATGATCCAAATTGATATCGACAGCATTGTTGATGGCTATATCTCGTCATAAGGCCTGCTAGCTGTTATTTTTATTTTTGTTGTTGTTTTTTTCCTTTTTTTGCTTATACGCCACTCGGATGAATGCAAGGGTGAACCTGGATGCCAAGTAATTCGTGCTTTTGCTATGCAACCACGAGTCGCCACCTCAGTTTAGGATTTAGTGTGCGTGCATGCATGTGTGTACGATGGGGTGACAAGGTCTGAACCCAAAGCAGACCCGAGTCTTGGGTTAGAAGTGGAGAGGAGAAAATCGTGTCCTTTACCGCCGCTGCTCTGGGGCTAGTTGGCAAAGTGTACTACTATGCGTATGCTTAGACTCGTAAATAGGTTCTAATCCCTAGCGACCACTGGCTGGGCGGTTTTTGTTTAAAACAACAGGTTTAGCCGCCGCTCTGTGCAATACTGCAAGAAAGGCAACTTTAGACGAAATCGGTTGCATTGGGAAGCTAAAACTACATACCCTACCTCGTGAGTTCTTCCGCTCTTTAGAATTGCAATATGGCCATCTCTATAGGTATGATTGTGATTCTTCGCACTCCGACCTCGGTTGATCATCGGCCTGTAGCTTTCTTTTCTTACACTCTTCATGTTGACAGGGTCACATCGCTTAGTGGCGCCCTTTTTTCATTTTTTTCACCTTTCCAATGCATGTGTACATATCCTCCACCTTTTTCCTCGGCCATTTAGCGTTTTGGGTGTAAATCCACAAAATATTTGTTGTCACGATTGCCATCACTTGTATGATCTGTGGTTTTTGCTAGTTTAATTGGTCATATTATTTGACCCTAGCCAAGTTGTTGCTCTGAACTCGCCAGAAAAAAATGATAATGATAAAGGTGACGCAAAAAGCTTCCCGCCAGGCCTTAGCTCTGGAGGCTGGGTAACTGAGGAGCCTCGCAAAAGCTCCAAAGACCCAAAATTATCCCACTTCCATTTGGATGAACTCACTCCTAGTCCCAGGTCATCTGGCACCCGTGAGTGATGTAAAATTCCATGACATGCTGAAAAGAAGCCGTTTCCACTTCGACAGAGTCCAAGGCGTGGCCTACACCGGTATACATCTTTAGTTGAACGGGGGTCTTGGTTAGGGAGCGCAACCCCCGGAACCATGACAACCCCTGTGTAGGCGGCACTCGACGGTCACCGTCCCCAATCAGCAACAGGGTGGGTACCTTGACCTTGGTGATATTGCGCATCGGAGAGCACTCGAGCATGGCTTGGTACGATTCTCCCGAAGTGCGGTTGTAGCTTTGGTAGTCGTACGGTTGACCTCTTTCAAATGCGCACCAGTCAGGGATATCAGTGCTAAACACCATTGCTCCAATGTTCACCACGGGGTTTCGCAGCACGCATGCTTGGTAGTAATCAGGGTACTCACCCGAGAGGTGCGCTCCAATAAATCCGCCGTGGGAGCCCCCCTGGTACAGACGCCGTTGCGTGTCAACAGGCTTATGAGCGACCACGTAGTCAGCCATGTACTGCACATCGGCCAACTCCATCTCCCCAATACGACCCACCAAGCTGTCAATGTACTCTTGGCCAAATCCCAGCGACCCACGATAATTGACCAAAAGCACAGCAAACCCGGCCAAAGCATAGGTGGCCAGGTCCCACGCAAATTTGGACACATAGGTGGAGTGCGGGCCGCCATGGGGGAACACAATCAAGGGCGGTTTCTCGAATGGAACCGCTTGACGCCAGGCCTGTAAGATGTCCAGTAAGGCGGCAGCCCTGGGAAACGCGGTCGCCATAGACTGTAGCTCGGGTAGCGCCACTGCTTTGGGGGCAATGTACACTGCTTCCAGGCACGGGAATCGCTCGGGGAATCGCAAAACCTCCCAATCGATCAAACGGTCCAAGGGAAGCACGTGCGAATCGGGAGCGTATTTGGCAGCTAGTTGCCATGCAGCCTTGGGCGCATTGGCCTTATCGCCAGCGCCAGGAAAACTAGCTACAAACTATACCCCATACATCGCATAGCAAATATGAAAAATAAAACTCACCTATTTGCAACCGCACTCTTCTTTGGTGAGTCTTAAGCACCAGTGGTAGTCCACGGCGATTCCTCAAAGCACGGTACTTAGTAGCACTCGTCACAGGGGTGGTCGACGGGCCTGTTTAACTAACACCGAGGAGCTGACTTACCAGAGCCGGGGGTCGGTTGGGCGCGCTGTTACTAGCCACCATCGTTGTACCATACACGTCTAGCAATCCCCACGAACCGGTCGCGCTATCTGGTGTCATATTGACTACATGGCGAGACTGTAGATTGATGGCTAAAATGGTGGTACGACTACCCCAAAGACTGGTGCACATGAGCCATAATTCTGAGTTTTCAGTGCTCACAAACGTATGCGAGGAAAGGCCTTCGCTATACAGCCCCGGGAACTGATCGGGTTGATCCAGGTAGTCGGCAACAGAGGCAACAATTGTAGCGGTCGCCTGATCAGCAAAGGTGTAGGCCATTAAGGTGGCGCAGGAGCGGTGCGGGCCCCCCACTGGGTGTGCCAGGTAGACCAGTTGGCGCCCATCTGGGGTCAGCCGAGGCGTCTGCACGGCCCATCGTGCATCACTCAGTGGGCGGAGGTCCTGACCTGTCAAGGTGCATTGGTACACTTGGGTGGGGCGGTTAAAGCAGTACACCACTCCTTGCACTTGGCCGCAGTGGCGGTATCCAACAAAAAGGAGGCTATCATCGTTGGGACCAAAAACCACTTGCCCAGGGCTGTCATCGGTTCCAAGCTCAACCATGCGGGCTTCCTGCTGATTAATGTCCACGATGACTAGCATAGGCTGCTTTTTGCCATCGAATCGCTCACCCCAATCGGGTTGGTAATCAAACTTCTATTGTCGTTGGAGGCAGGCCATGCGATCAGATTTCACCCACAATGCGAATACCATAGACCAAAGGCTGCAAGGCTCATTTAGCATGAGGAACAGAGCAGGCGTATCTGCTGCCATGGTTATCACAATATCTAGTTTAAATGTTTGACTTCTTGGCGAACCAATTCGGCATTTGGATATTTCTCAACGCCAATAAAGCAAACGCAACAATACGTACCGTAAGCAAGTCCTTGTCACATTTCCTCTCGGCCACGTATACTAATTGGTGTTCCTGGCGAGCCCAGCTAAGCGACCCAAAGGTGGCTGCTTGGGATCACATCCCAAATGCACAAGCAATGGTGTCCACGTATAATTTAGAACCAGGGTTTCACATAGAGCACCGTGAGGAGAGAGAGGGAGGAAAAGTCCAATGGCGTGGTGCATTTTGATTACTGAGGTAAAGGCCACTTACTGTCACCGTAAAAATCGTCATGAAGATCGGTAACATCCACTTGACTCGTGAGTAGCGGTCCTTCCCAGACCTATCCAAAGGGGTTGACAGAGGCCATACTCCTTGCATATGCTTGAATAAAAAGGAAGGCTCTATATATACCCATTTGGGTGGACACTTGCGTGTAGAAACGTGTGTTAGTGAGCACGAGTCGATGGCCCAAGGGCGCAGAGAGCTCCTGTGTTCGTTGCTACAAAAAAATTTCGCGGCGGCTACACGTGCTTACCTCAACAAACCGCTGCACAGACGGTTTGGTGGAGTCTCGATTAGTCACATTACGCAAAACGGCTCGTTTGGTGCGCGTCGGAGACCAGGCTTGGCGAATGATACCCACATTATCGGTTGCGGAATAGCTCGACAACTGGCGCAGCTCCGACGTGGCCGGGTCAGGCTGCACTACAAGGGTCTGAGTTGTTTGGCGTCGGGTGTGACGCACCAAGTCGGTATGCTCCGATTCCACCCACAGCTCTGATAACGGGGACCTCACCCACCCATTAGCAACGGCATATGAGATGGGGCGTAATGCAAACGTGATTAGCTTTTTTTCTGGCTACACACCAGCAATAACCCGCGCGTTGGCAGGCCCACTCAGAGTGATGCTTGACTGCACAAGTAGCTTACCGAGCGTGCCATCTGAGTGCACCTGGGTGACTGCTGCTTGGGCTAGTTTGGGGATAGCATGCACCTGCTTGTACAGGCGTTCAGAGAGCTGGGGCTTGGTGGCCATAGTGCCGAACTGGAATTGGAGGTCGGCAGCGCAATACTAGCGTAGACACCGCCCAGCAGCTGGCCTGAAGGAGAGCGAGGAAGAAAGAAAACACACGAAGCAACGGCGCAGGTTGGTTCAGAGCGTAGCCTATGCTACTAACCAGCTGATAAACGCGGGGATGCCCAACCAAAGACAATACCACAATTCCCGATGTGTCGAGAAAAGTAGGCAAGCAGGGCAGGCGAGAAAAAGCACCAAGGCGACGGAGTCGAGGTTCGAGTGACCCGCGAGGCGTTCAGGCGGACAGCTGCCTAACACCCAGTGATACTCCGCCCTAGTTGCGGTGATGCGTGCAGTATGCATGGTTGCTGTAATCCCGCCACCCACCAGAGCTGGCAAAGGGTCGCCAAGCCCAAGCCAGTAAAATCACGTGGTAACGTTTTGTTTACTTTTTGGCCAATGTTTACCCATTGCAGCCATGCTTGGTGCATAGAGCGTCTATGCACATTAGCGAGTGCGGCGGTATCGTAACTCACCGCATAAAGGCATTATCATTGTTGACTCATTACTTGGAGATGAACTTGCGTCGCACTTGTTACTGTTGCTGCTTTCAGTTGGCTAAGCTAACCCTCTATCTCTTGACGATTGGCCTTGACCGCGGCAAAGGGTTTATTGTTATTATTTAGTTTGATATTCACACTTTCCTACTATTGGATTGAATCGCAGTGTGTGCTTGAGCCACAGGATGCACCGAGTCACTCACCAAGCTGTTCTTCAGCCCTGGTTGGAAAAACTCGAATTGGCCTACCACCCACAAATCTTGGGCAAATGCGACACGTTAATGCAACAAACAGACACCTTGGCCCTGCAACGCCTGTTCAAAACCTCCGTGGCTGCCCGAGCTTTGGTGTGCATTCAGCTGGCCTGTGAAAGGTAAGCGGTGAGTCCTTATACGATGCGGCAGGAATAGGGGCAACTTTTTACTTGGTGTCAATGGATAACCTGCCATAGGGTAGCACAAAAAATAACTGCAACAGCAGTAGGTACATATGACAACGTAAGCGTAGCTAACATTTGGCGGGGTCATATTTGCTGCAAATTGATGCTAATAGTTTGTTGGAAGAGGTGGCAGTGGACCAACTGGTAAAGTGGAGTGGATTAAACAAGCCCCAGTACCTTGCCATTGCCAGCCAAACCAAGCAGTTCTTGGGTTTAGCTGAAGCGGTCACCGTAGAGCAGCTAGCAGTGCAATTTGGCTGTGTTCAGCTGATTGCTGATGCCGAAAATGTCCGCGCACAGTTTGTGGAGCGGTTTCTCGCCCAGCTGCCGGGCGCGCAAGCGCAGCAGTTTGACACGAGCCAATCTGTCCTGGTTGCCGTGAGTTTCTATCTGTGCTGTAAAGCCAAAGGGGTAAGTCAAGGCTAATTCAAAAGGGTGGGCTATGCAAAAACCTGATGGTGGGGGTAAACTTTTTTTCGCTGCAAACCAAACGGGATGCTCGTAAACTCGCTTTCTCTTGGTCACAGTCACCCGAGGGCCAACCGTACTTAACAGCCTTGACTCGCACATTTTGTACGACGTTTGGGGATCACCGGGCCTTGCGTATGCCTTTAGGTGCGTGTTGGGAAGGCCAAGATTATTCAGCAATGCAACACTCAGCTGAAGCCCTTTAATTCTTACGTCCAACAGTTCAACTGCACAGTGGGCGACGTTTTACTGCAGCTGAAAGAAGTTCCGAAAACTCCGCGGGCCAAACTTGTGACCAGCAGTCGCGGGATGACTCCGAAGACGGTGGCTCGAATGCGAAATGTCGCT
The DNA here is from genome assembly GCA_027576955.1 of Dimargaris xerosporica. Taxonomy (NCBI): domain Eukaryota; kingdom Fungi; phylum Kickxellomycota; class Dimargaritomycetes; order Dimargaritales; family Dimargaritaceae; genus Dimargaris; species Dimargaris xerosporica. The sequence continues at coordinate 15,429 of JANBQA010000303.1, forward strand.
ACACCGGCCAAGATGCCCATTCAACGACTAGCTAGTGCGCCGACTACCCCATTGTCACAGCGCCAATCGCGAAAGCGCAAGGCTGACAGCTCGGATGACGAGTCTGTTGAAAATGAGCCAGTGGCTGGTAACCATACGGGCTGTGGCTTAAGTGGCCACACGCTATCACATGTTGAAATACGGACACCACTTACCCACGCATTCCAACGGGTTCTGATGGAAGAGCAGCAACAACAACCAACACCGAAGCGTGCACGCATGCAGTCTTCATCCAAGCAAACCACAGCTAGTCAACAAGCGGATAGCCCATTTGTAGTGGTATCAACAGCAACCAAGCTCCACTACTCTCAGCAACTGAAACCGCCACCCGTAGTACCAGCAGTCACAGGCATCACCGCCATGGTCTCGGATGCTGATTACCGTGCTAGTCGTAACTACCGGGCCTACCTGGCGTGGAAACGACAGCTGATTCGAGAGGCATCTCCGTGAATAGAGACAATGCTTGCTGAGGACACGAATACGGCTAAACTGGGATTATGCCTTTATTCGTCCTGCTCTGTGGGGCTAAACTATTTTCAACGGTGTGATAAATGCATTGACAGAGGCGGATGCTGTATAGTACAGCGGGCGATGTATTGCTTGCTTTTTTTTCGGCAATCCTGGGCCAAAAAGTGTCGCCAGAGATTAATTTATTTGTGGACAGTTGAGATTTAATGCTGTGACGCGGGTGTAGGTATAGATAAAAAATAAGGTCATCTTGCGTCTGGCTGGTACCAGCCACCGTGAAATGCAAAATATAAGGCATTAGACAAAGCACAGCTACTCGATGGGTGCTTCCTCGCTTGCAACATGCCGTCGTTTTTTTTTCGTTCCGGTACGAATACCGCCATTGACGGCAACAGCAGTAGTACCAAGCCCTTGTGCCAGAGATAGCGATACATGATTGTTAGTGCAAGATCAAGTGTTACACATACACAAGAGACCACACAACACATCCATGACAAGCACGCATCATGGTGCAGGCCTCCGCCATGAGATTGGGCCATTGGCTCATGGTTGGGTGGCTCACAGGTGCCTGGAATTCCGAAATAATGCTAGGCTGGTAGTGGTTGGTGTAGTCGGTGCCAAGCAAAAAAACAAAGACATGCGTTTACACCAGACAGGAGTATACCTGGCCTTTCCATTCAAACGAGGCCGTTTGGTACAACGTTTGCAGTTGTTGCTCCAAACATGCGTTGGTGCCAGCGCAGCGGTCGGTGACCTGCTTAGCCCACCTGTAGTATGCCTGGACCCGCTCCACGGACCACCCCACGGGAATGGCCCGGCACAGATCCCGCAGGTTGTACAGCTTGTCGGCCATTTTGACCAGCTTGGCTTCGGGCGACGCCTGGGCAGCCTTTTCGACCTGAAGTTGTTTCCGTTGGGCTGACGGCAATGATGTGTCGTCGCTACATTCCAGTACGATGGCGGTTACTTGGTCGCCAAACTCTGACCGAAGTTCCTCTGCAGTTGTGGCGGTGTCCTCAATGGTATCGTGGAGCAGAGCAGCTTGGAGCACCTGGACATTGGTGACCCCGGCTTCCACCAGATACGCCGCTACCCCAATAGGGTGGTTAATGTACGGAGTGCCCTGAGGGTCTTTGCGCCGTTGGTTGGCATGCTTGGTGCTAGCAAACACCAGGGTCTTGAAGAGTACCGGTAACACCGACGCTGGTAGCGCAGCGGCCCAGTCCTCCTGCGGCGATGCCATAAAAAAGCAGTATGCACTCTTGAAGCGTGGCTGTGGTCTGCTGGGTGGCGTGAAATGGCCGCTTAGTTTGCAAGTTTGGCTGAGGTAAATGGCGTGGAGCTTAGATATGGCCAACCCAAAAGACGTTGAGGGTCCAAGGCAGGCCTGAAGAACGAAATGGTAAGCACGGGATATCCCGGTACGCCCGGTGCGAGGAGAAAGGAGAGGGGAAACCAGGGCGCGGTCAAGCAAGCAAAGAAGGTAAGTCTTGAAGGGTTATGGTTCCAATGCGTTATAATGGATCGCAATATAGGATGACGAGGAACAAAAGGAGCGGCAGGCGGATATACAGTACTAGGTGTGGCTGGTCCTTAGAGTTTCGGCCCCGCCTGAACCTTTGCAACCGCTTTGTTGCCGCGAGTAATGCGTCACCATCAGGTATCAGGTGCTTGATTCCTCACAGTGCAGCAGTAACCGCTAATGGCAACAGGCAAGTGGGTATCAGCGGCCCCTATTCCTTGCTCAGGGCTGTAAATTTGCCGTAGTCTTCCCTCGCCCACTCAGGGTCGTTGGTCTGTTGTATCAGGCCTAAATGAGATCTTGGCTAGTTTTCTGAAGCGGCCACGTCAAACATTGAATGTTAACGATATCCGATCCGATGAACAAAAGTTGTGTTCAATGGAAAAACCAACCAAGGAAAAAATAAAACGATCTAGACAGGACTCGAACCTGCAATCTCCTGATCCGTAGTCAGGTGCCTTATCCAATTTGGCCACTAGACCTTCCTTTTTGTGGAGAATTTCACTCCTCCAGCCCACGAACGTCGTCAAGAATGGCAACTAACTATATAAGTTTATCCCAATAGTA